>OZ007573.1:16586051-16613551 GCA_963931925.1 Onchidella celtica | reverse complement strand
CTGTCTCTAAGTGGCGGGTAGTTCGTTTTCACTTTAAGCTGTCATTGTGTACAGATTCATTTCAGTGCTCAGGGCACCGAATCCTTTTCTTTCGCTAAAAGGAACTTCGTAATGGTTAGAGGTGGTTTTGACTGTTTTAACACGGCAACTATAACAACAACAACAAATGTGTTATGTTACAAAGCCCCGCGTAAGAAACGATTAAGAAACGTCACAGGGAGTCAGAAATAACAGGGTAAAACAATGGCTGTTATTAACAGTACGTACGGACAGCCAAGCGTTTTGAGCTAGGGGCACGTACGTGTACGTACCTATCCCTAACCCACGTCCCTATTCTCAGCCCTAAATCTTATCGTATCCTTAACCCTGTCCCCTATCCTTTCAACCAAAACACAGGAGGAAAAACAAAAAGGAAATCTGAAAGAAAAATTCATTAAGGCTATGGTTAGGAGTATTTCGAGAGGATTTCGGGAGAGCTCTTTAGCTTTGGGGTCACAAAATTCATTAAAATACGTACCACTAGCGCAAAAAACTTGGGGGGCGTACGCAATTACAACAACATTCTAGAAAAATACAAGCTTTCGGTGTGCTTAGACCTTCGACAGACAAAAACTTAGTACAATTGAAATTGAATTTTTGAAAATAAAAAAAAATAAAAATCTTTGAGAAAAGGAGCAGCTAATTTAGCATGTTGTAACTCATATTTTTTTTACTTTGGTCTGAGCAGTGCTGCAACCTATAAAATGTTCTGTGATTTTTAAGAATATTTGGACTGTGTAGTAGTCCAGATGGGTGGCATCAGCTCTATCATTGCCGACAAGTAATCTATGCACATCTATGTAAACATTCCGGGTATGGATAATCAGAACGGTTGTGTCTTCACACTTTACGTTTTCTCGGATGCCGAAGTAGGTGACTGGCTTTTTTGTAGGAACAGTAACTATTTTTGTCTGTGTGTGTCAAAAAATAATGGAAAAGAAAAGGCGCGGGGGGGGGGGGAGGGATGTCATGGAAAGGCTTGAACAATAAAACTCATAGTGCATTGAAACAAGTGAAGACTGCAAGGGAAGAACGTCAGCTGGCACAAAATGCGCGTTTTGTGGTTACCTCCCTCAGCTCTAAGGTAATATCTTTCGCTTTGTTCCTCTCATACAGATTATGTGAAGAACAACCGTTATACAGCAATAGGAGCAAAGTTAGATAAAGACATCTTCTTTTCAACCTATGTACTTTCAAACTTTAAAATGCCAATTTCTCCAAACCTGCAATTTATGTCAACTGACGTTTTTCCCCTTAAGTATTCAAGTCTGTCTCACTTGGCGTTTGTGGACTACGGAGTTAAATGGAACCAATCAAACCAATGAGACTAACACAGGCCTGTCTCGGTAGTTGATTCAAAGGAAGCTCACACTTGATGTCAAACAGGATTGTCTCAGCGTATTACTAGCCTACTGGCAGTTCTTTGTAAGGAACAGTGTTTTAGGTGACAAGGGAATGCTTGCTTTACATAATTTATTTGTATTTCTCAAAATACCAAAAAAAAAAAAAAAAATCCCTGCAGGAATGTTCTAATGTTTCTACCCGATCAAACTGCTGTTTTGTTTCTTCAGTTTATGCCCGACGTTCGCTGTTCAACATCCTTGATGTTGCCCACAGAGTTAATTTTGGTTCATGATTTCATGACAGGAATAGTCCATCCGAGGAAGAGAACCATGCCCAAAGTAATATTAATTTAATGTTTTCCAAATGAGAAGGCAGACAGAGAGAGAGAGAGAGAGAGACAGACAGAGAGAAAGAGAGACAGAGAGAGAGAGCAAAGAAGAACAGGCCAGAGAATCGGAGAGAGTGATGGAAAGAGGACAAATAGAAATAAGGGGGTTAAAAATATGAAAAAAATTGAGAGAGATTGAGAGAGTTGTCTTGGTCCTATCAGCCAAAAGAGAAACTGGCTGTCGCCTATGAAGGATGTCCATATTGCCAGATCTGACGTAACACAGGGCATTCATAGCCTTACAAAACATGGAAGATTATTTGTCCAGTGATACAAAAGTCTGAAAATTACGCGTGTCCGCGCTCTGATTACGCAAAAACAGAGATGTCCTAAGGAGAAATGCGCTCACATTTTGTTGTCCGGGCTCAAACACAATTAAATTAGGTAAAGACGTGCATGGCAACACTGATTTCAGGGGAAATAACTTGTCCCTATTGATTAAGCCCATTTTTGTTTAACTGACCCCTCCTTTAAATTTCATTTCAAGCCTTTGCCCTGAGGTAAAAGTGGGGAACCAGCAGGGAATTATTCATTCTCTCGTCGACAGGCGCACTTGTGAGCCCATTAACACACGAACGAGCATTTGTAGTTGCACAAAAAATGGATTTTCTTCTCTTCTTCATCCACTTAGGCCGACTGTATCGAATGATAAGTGTCAAAGTGGATTATTTCGAAGTAAGGGACAACATAGATCTTGCAGTCATGGCTCTTGTAAGTTTGTGTCTACAGACAAAGGTAATTAGCTAGTTCTCTCTTACAAACAAACAAACAAACAAAAATGTTCAGAACGCTCTATGCCGGCTTGTTATTTACCTAAGTTACATATCGCGATCTTCGTTCTTGTTTGTGCCAACTCCATTTTTTTTATTTTTTGTTGAACAACTGAGAAATTCGACCTTCGCGGCTTTAGTATTATGAGAAGGGGTTAGAATAAATCAGAACTGTGAAACAGCTTGGTGATAAGTACCACAACACAATTTCAACAAGCGTTAAAGTATGTATTTGTCATACCTCTTCTGTGCACTAAAAGATTTTTCAGAAAATGGAGATAGAACCAAAAAAAATAAGAACTAGCGTCACGATAATTATGCATGGTAATGTCCATAATAATCCCTATCAAAACCCGATCTGCACAGGCCCCCTGCACTGTTATTTTTTCACTGCCTGCTCACCGGAGCCAGAATACCTCAGATAAAAACAAAACATATCAAACAGAGGTTAATATGCACCTGGGAGACAATTGGATTTATCATTAATCAATGTTACTCTAGATACAACAACCTAGATCTCTTAGGTTTCAATTTCGACAGCATCATACAAAAGCGCGTGGCAGGGAAAAGCTTGGATTGATCTGCTATAAAAGTGGCGCGGAAAAAGGTACAGTTCAACGGGGGCCAACAGCATTATGCTGAGGCCCCCGAGAAACAAAAGATCTCAACGGCACAGTTCAACTTCGGAATTTGTCTCCGCTAAATATCATACGAACATGCACCCATAATTTCATTCAACCGTCAGAAACTACATTAAAAAAAAAATTTTTATGATTTTAGGTGAAAACTGGGTCTTCCCGTGAATATACAGAGTCCAGACTTAATACGGCTTTTTATACCTGTTTGGCCCGGTCCTCTTATAATGCAATGCCATCCACTGCCAAAACGGTAACTTGATTGTCCAAAGATCTTCTGCAGCGTCGCTCTCCCAAGAATTTCAATTCTGTACTCATAAAAGAAGACCATGAGACTGGTCTTTGCAAAGCTCCTGGGCCGATTTTGGTTATCATAATTACAATGCTCTCCCCATTCCTAACATTCTTTCATTATATCGTATAAGCTTAATCAAGGCAAAATGATATGCCAGCTTCCAACAATGACTTCGGTGATGGCAGAAAAAAATATTGTCCAATGATCCTGTCATAGTGACATCCAATGCATTATAAAAAAAAACTAATCTTTTTCAATTTTTCTTTCAAAAGACAGAAGAAAATTTTGTCACGAATCCGCCATTAATAATGACTGTCAGTGATCACCTCTTTCTTTCTTCATCTTTGTCCCTCCATCTTATTGACTAAAGTTCATAGATCTGATTTTACGACATTCATCCCTGGCATCGTGTCTTAGATATGTCACTTTTACTCTTTTGCTGATCTGGTTGATTTACAGGAGATCTCCCTTAAGGCTGAAAAAGATCATGGCTGATGCAGGCGCCAGAATGGTGGCTCGTCGCCCATAGAATTTGCTTCACACTGACTCTTCACTAATACGGACGGCGGGGTGGACAGTGCCTATTGTGTTAGTGCGAAGCAAAACGTATCGGCGGCAAGCCACTGGCCTACCGCCTATACCAGACTTCGTCTGTTTCACACCTTAAAGAGCCAGATTTTCTTTGCACTAGAATTGTAAGATTCCGTTGGCAGTTTGAGATGTCCTTGTCTCTTTTTTTCTTCTTCCTCATCATGAACTTTTCCCTGGACCAATCAGCGAGTCTTGCTTAGTCTTCAGCCACTAGACAAATTGATTTTTAACGCTTGACAGCCAACCTGATTCTCTGGTCTAATGTTCTTCCGTAACATACTCATATTTCTTTTGGATTACATCTTTTTTTAATGCGGGATCTCTCCATCTCTATCATCTATAACATTTACACACACACACACAGAAACAGACACACACAAACACACACAAAAGGCGCCATTTAGGCTGGTGGCCAAATGAGTCAAGTATGGGGACATGGTGGTTTAGAGGCAAGGTTTTCGCCTCTCGTGCCGAAGATACCGGGTTCGATCCCCAGAGGGTGCCGGCATGTTGGAATTTTTTTTTCGGGGAGGGGGGGGGGGAGGAAATTCCTGTCCCTGATCCTATGGTAGGTAGGATCGAGCATCTAGTCTTCTCCCTGGTAAAGACGAAAAACTCGGAGGGCCCGTGTGCATGTTGCGCACGTTAAAGATACATTGGCAGTTGGAAATCGAAAAGAGCAGGCCGAACAGGCTGCTGCCCGGGCCAAATTAAATAATATTCATCCCTACCACGCCCTCTCCCTTCCCCTCACCCCCCCCCCCCGCCAAAAAAACCGCCGGCCGGCGCTGCACTGTGGCGACGACGTGCCTGCTCCAGTTGTAACTGGGTTGCAATGACACAAAGGCAAATTTCCCAAATGGGATTAAAGAAGTAATACAAATACAAATACCAGAATACACCATAATATTTCACGGCCTCAGATTTTGTTTGTTCCAACTCCACCTTTTGCACAACTGAGAAATTCGACGTTACACGGTTGCGGTATTATTATTATGCTGTTGAGATATTATTATTATGCTGTTGAGAAAGGACTTTAGTATTTTATACAGTAAACTATGGATAAGCAGTGGACATGTCTCAGTATTTTCTCTATTTGGCTTTGTTATTACACCACGGTCCCCTAAGAACAGCTTCCATTGATAAGGAGTTAGAATATATCTGAACTGTGAAACAGCTTGATAAGTGCCACTACCCATTTTAAACAAGTGTCAAAATGCGCATTTGTTATACCTCTTCTACATACTAAAAGATCTCCAGTTTTTCAGAAAATGGAGATGGAACAAACTAGAACAAAGTTCGGGATATGGCACCATTTATGTCTGCTCGCTGTACAGATTCCTCCATTCTCCCTCCTTCCTTCTTGCTGTTCCATCTCCTTTCTATTTCGCCATTTCCCCTCTTCAATTGTCCCCCAGCTCGCTAAGATAAGACCAGCTTTTCGCACCATTTTGTTTTATGTCTTAAATCAAGGGACGCAAACGCCACTCCCCAGACAGGAAGTGACGCGTCCACGAAACGGAAACGGAAACAGTCTGGGCAATTTCCCAACATGCTCGCGCTGGTAAAAGTGTGTAGCGAGGTAGATTGTTTACGGCAAGATGCCGTGTGATAGACCATTCTTGTGTTGACAAGAGATCTAGATTTGGTTGTGACACGAGTGTTCTAGAGATGTTCACTGAAATCTTGTAGTGCAATGCTGTTTGACGTCATGTTGATGACTGAGCGTTGTGGTATTGATTGTGCATGCTCTTGACAAATGAATCTATTAACACAGAAATCCTTGTTTTGTTTTCATTCTTTGGTGGCTTTGGTGAGAACGGGGGTGGGGAGGGAGGGGGGGGGTTGGTATGACATGTGGGAAGGTGGTGGGGGTGGAGGCATTACTGTCTTCTTTTTTGTAGTTGTTGAAAGAAGGAAATCCAATAGTGGGGAAGGAGGAGAGGAAGCGAGTGGGGAGATCGCGACAGAATGACCTTTATCAACAACTATCTGAAGTAGACACCTGATAGTTTTTACTGACACCCGTTTCCATACGTAAGGCAGACCAGCCTTTAAAAACAATTGGTTATTAGTGCGGTTGGATCAGAAAAGGTTGATGCACCCCTAGTGTTTTTGCGCTAGGGGGTGCATACATCTACGTACTATCCCTTAAATCCGTCCTTATCCTCAACCCTAGATCTTATCAAATCCCTAACCCTGCCCCCCCCCCTCCCACACACACACACACACACACATACACCCTGTCAACCCCAAAAACGGGAGGAACACAAAAAGGTATATGAAAGAATAATTTAAGGTTGTTGTTACCCAGCATTTCGGGAGGAGCTCTCTTGCTCTGGAGTCACAACAAGGCTTTAAAATACCCACCCCCACCCCGGGGGCAAAAAAACGTGGGGGGCGTACGTACTTGTAACAACATCCATCAGAAAATAGAATACACAAAAAAAAAACTGTGTAAAGTAAGTTGATAAGAAATGGGTCATCTATAGAGTAAGGACATACGGTGGATTTTGGCTATTACTGATTCCTCCCTATCCCACACACTGTGACCCTGTCATAAGCTCGGCCTCAACCTCTCCCACCCCCACTCACCACCCCTACACATACACACTTTCCCCTTGTATGTACATAATTAATGGTCATTAAACTGGTGAATACCCCGTTCCCCTTTCCGAACGTGAGTACTTTACGGATACTTTACCTACTGGCTAAGGGTAGCCACACAAAGGCCACCGAATTCGGCCACCGAGCCACTAGGCGCTTTAGGTGAGAAGAATTGCACTACATAAGCGGACCGAATCTAGGTGGGCTCTGTGTGCAGTTTGTTGAAATTATATAGTGCAATTCTTCTCACCTAAAGCGCCTAGTGGCTCGGTGACCAAATTCGGTGGCCTTTGTGTGGCTACCCTTAGGGTAGGGGAGAGACAGAGTAAGAGGCAGGCAAAGAAACAGAAGGAGCTGAAAAAAAGATTGAAGACGACATTTTATTCAGTGAATCGGAAGACCACGAAATTTCAGTGTACGTGATGAATTATGAAAAATGAATGAAAAAAAAACATTCAAGTTTAATAAGTGAAAAACTTTGTCTTGTTTGTCTACGAGAGTGAACTTAGAGAATTTTTACATATTTTTCTGGCTGTTCCCGTTCTTCAAGTTGTTGTTTTTTTTAATAATAAAGCTGTCTGTCTCAATGATTGCTTCAAATTCCAGATCACTGAAGCATTGGATGTGGAAATATTTGAGGTCGTCATTTACAAGGGGAAAAAAAGGCAAATGGTAATAAATTACATGGTTGTCAGACAGTGGAAATCAAATGACGACGGTAGATGGGAAATATTGAGACGATCGACAGACAATGGGACATAAGCGGCGTCGTGGTAAAGCTGAGTTGATTTCGACTGAAGAAATGAGACAAACTCAACCTCCATTTTGTGCATTTAATGCAATCCTACTCGCAAAATGAATTTGAAAGAGTAAATAATTATAAGTTCTACAATATTGAGTTTAACAGCTGCAGAGGGAGAAACAGTCTAGGTCGAACATCCAAGCAATGTTTATGGCTTTGTGTAGTGTGGACGAACAGGCTCCAGTATAATAACAGTGCACTGGCAAGATCAAAACAAGTAAAACTATGAGACAAAAAGATGGAATTCAGCGGTAGGAGCCAAAGTATTCTCAAGACAGCTATTAATATATTGTTATACTTGAGTGCCCTGGCGTCCGCGGTGAATTACAATACGGCAAAAATAAAAGAGGAACCTTATACGTTACAAAGCACTGCGCTGGGAGCAAACAATAACAGAAAAAGACGCAGAAGATCGTTTTTGCCCTCCGCCACTTCCCTCAACAAGGCAATTCAGCCAGATCTAGATGTGTGCCACATTTCACTTCGCTTCCTTACCAGTGTTACTTCATGTATCCCTGTTACTGAGTTTATTGACTTGTGATCTATGTTTATGTAATGATGTGTAAGGCAGAGGTGTATACTCTTAAACGTTCTTTGAAAGAGAATTTCCCTCATGGAATAATATAGTGATTCTTATCTTATCTTATCTTATTTTATAAAGAAACATTACACTAAATCCGGAACGAATTACAAATGAAGTGGGGGGGGGGGGGGAAGTAGCAAGCTTCCCGTCATTAAAGCCTTAAGCAACAAAAAAAAAAACAGAAAAAATTGAAACAGTATTTCTTTTTCAATTTTTAAACATGAAAAGAACGGCGACCTCATAAGGGGTGACCACAGCCAAGGAATTCGTTTGCGTTCACATATTTTTCCTTCAGGACATGAATGAGGTTGTACTGCACTCACAAGTTGCGAAGACAGCCATGTTTTACCCACACGCCCGTAGTCTCATCCATTAGTCATTTGTATATTAAAACCAAAAATGTCAGAATGTGTTTAGATCTTTATTTTAGGAGGTTTCGCTGCTCTTGGCATTTACACCTCACTTTACTTGTTTTTAGTTTTCTTGCTCTTGTTTCTGTGTGTTTTTGTAGTAGGGATTAGTTTTTTAGAATTTTGCCTGCTCAGCGGCCTTGTTTGGCCTGATCTTCTCAATTTTCAACTGCCAAGGTATCTTTAATGTGCGCAACGTGCACATGGGCAATCTGAGCTTTTCGTCCTTATCCGAGAAGTCTAGGTGCTGGATCCCACCTACCATAGGATCAGGGACAGGAACTTTTCCCCCAAAAGAAATTCCAACATGCCTGCACGGCCCGAGGATCGAATTCAGTACCTTCAGCATAGATGCGAGCGTCTTTCCCTAGACGGACTTGTCCCCCGAAAAAAAATTGTCAGAATAAAATTCTTCCCATAGTAAATTTTGTACGACACTACCACTGGGTGTCTCCAGTGAGCATTTCAAACTTAACTTTAGAACATGCATGATCGTGCTGGTAGTTTCGCCCTCATACTCATTGACTCTGGAGAGCGCCCGTGTCTCCAGAGCCGGATTTACCATTAGGCTAAGTAGGCTGAAGCCTAGGGCCTCAAAATCTATGATCGAGGCCTCGTTGCCTCAGGCCAGTCTGCATGATATTTTGTGACACGCGTAGCCTTTTCTTTATTATGTTACAATGCAATCTAGTTTCTGAACAAATCTTTTCGTAATTTTCCTAGCTCGCCATTAATTTTTAGAATGCCTGCCGGTATTATCGGGCGGGAGAAAGGGGGGGGGGGGGTAGGAGGGACAGTCGCGGTAAAGGCGTGAATGAATGACCCTCGGCACGCGACAAATTAAAACAAAAGGACGGAGTAGGAATAGCAAAGCCCAGAATTTTAAACACCTATCACGATCATTGGCGTTACTCAAATTATTTAAAACCTCGTCCATCTTCCTCTAGGGGTGAAGGTGGGGGATAGGGAGGGGCCTCACAGCTAGAATAGCCCAGGGCCTCTCTTCATCTAAATCCTGCCCAGCTTGTCTCGCATGTGCACCTCCTTTCATTCGCCCTGATTTTTCAAACGTGCGGCGCCACTGCAACGCAACACAGTCGCATGTGCACAGATAGTCTGATTTTAACATTTTACGGATTTTTTTTTAATGATAATTCGGCGTAATTAATTTATCTACACCGAAAGGTCTGATCATAGCACAGGAAACATAATGAACTATCGCGAACCTTAGTTTTTGTTTGTTCCAGATCCACGTTTTTGCACAACTTACTGAGAAATTCGGTGTTGAAAGTTTGCTGCTTTAGTATTATGATAAGAAGTTAGAATACATCGGAACTGCGAAACAGCTTGATAAGTGCCACAGTGCATTTTAAACAAGTGTCAGTGGGTGCATTTGTTATACTCCTTCTGCATACAAAAATATCTCCAGTTTTTATTGTTGGTTCTGTTGTTATTGTTGTTGTTGTTGTTGTTGTTGTTGTTGTTGTTGTTGTTGTTGTTGTTGTTGTTGTTGTTGTTGTTGTTGTTGTTTCGGAAAATGGAGGGGAAACCAAAAAAAATTAAGGTCTCGATTTTACAGATATTTATTTTGATTTTTGGGAGTAATTCATCTACGAGTAAGTCTGATAATATTACAGGAAACATGAAAATATGACCAAAATATGTCACGCCATGAAGATCATAAAACTGTCTACTATACTGGGCTTTTCCCAGAGACACTGTTTTGGACAACTACGGCGGGATTCTGTCGCTAAGCCCAGGACAGGAGTCTTACAGATATTATGATTGTTGGACATAAATTGTCTACGTATTAAGATCTGACCATACTACAGGAAACATAATGAAAAGGGGCTGTATTTAATGAAAAAGGACCGTGTCGAACACAAGCGGTAAACTACAGAGTATCCATAAAGTCTGGGTACAGGGTAAAAAACACATACTTCTTAAAACAAAACTATTTTATTCAATTGGGATGTTGATGAATAATATTTTCAACATGATTTCCATCGTTTTCAATGCATAACTTGGTGCGCTTTGCAAAATTCAGGTGAACTCGATGGAACAGGGCTGCATTGCCGTCGATTTCAGCACACTGACTTGTAATGCGTTCTCTCAAGTGAAATCCCCCATGTACACAGACTTTGTGGACACCCTGTATATTGAGCTTTTTCCATGAGCATCGTTTGTGACAACGAGGTCGTGATTTTGTCGCCAAGCCTGGTCATGATTCTTACAGATACAATTATTGGACATAACTCGTCTACGAGCTAAAATCTGATCATACCACAGGAAATATTATGAAAAAGGATTGTATTCGCCCATGTAGATCGCAGACAGTGTGCTATATTGAGCTTTCTCCATGAGCGCCGTTTGGGACAACCATCGCGTGATTTTGTCGAGTCAGCCTAGCTCAGGTCATGCGTCTTTTCCTGTCTCCCTAAATGAGGATTGACGGCGGTAAGTGACCGGAGCTGACCATGCTGATGGTCAAGCAATATTCTACACCACATTACAGCTCGTACAGTCAAATGACCGTCGGTGTCCCTGAAAGAATGGAGTCGGGGGCTTAGAGGCCTGGTCATCATGTTATTGAAAGCTGTCTGGCCTGTCCATCGTTTTCATAATGGGGCGTACTTATCACTAAAAAGATGATGAAGTCGAAAGAAAGAAAGAAAGAAAGCGATGCATTTGGATTTAAGAAAGAAAAAGAAAGAACGACGTGATCGGATTTATATATCTTCCCTGATCACTGCGTTGATCCAATCAGATGACTGTATTAAAAGGTAATGCCATGATAGTCCTTAACATTGCCGGCATTAGTAAGAATTAGAATACTGATCCTAAGAGGAAATGGCGAGATATATATAAAATTCGAACCAGGAAATACAAGAAATAATAAACTAAAAGGAAATAAATCCACGTGCATGCTGGTTAGTTAGTTGTGATACAACAAATACAAGGACATCGTTTTCGTCCTCTTGCCTCCCTTTTCTTCGTTACGCCCTCCCCCGGTAAATCAGAATCGCAAATCGCCGCCAACCCCCCCCCCCCCCCGTCCCCGTGATATCGCCCACGTTGAGAACCACTGAAATACTTCATTCACCGATGTGCATTGTGCATGGATTCTGTCAAATGAACTCAAAATGCTTGCATTCTGTTGTTGTCTTTTCACAGAGAAGAGAGTTACTTACAATTGAAAATAAAAAAATAAAAAAAAAGCAAAACTTTAGAGGGAACATTTTGTCTATTGTTCATGTTATGGCAAATAAAAAAGGAAGCGCATATCCATACAACATGTTGTACGGATATGGGCAGTGCATATCCGTACAACGCACACAATTCGATGACGTAGAACACACAACGGAATACTATATTACTGACCTTGTTAATTTGCACAGTTTTTAAAAATATGAATCGGCTTAGTAGCAAAACAATCCGGCTTCTGCTCGGAGATTGCGTGATGTGCGCAAATAATATACTTGAGTGTACGTCGATCAATAATGGCTACCCTAGCCCCTTTTTCGCCTGATTAGTCAATCTGACTACCGCCCATTGATACAAACTGACTAGACCCTCACGCCACCAAGTCCATCTGACTATTCTATGTGTTGTCACTTTAAATTCGTGAATACCATATCAAGTTTTGTTTCAGCAAAACCTTCAAAAGTCGCGCTTTTTGGTAAACATGTTGCATGGATATGCACTTCCAATAAAAAAGGCTTTACAAAGCCAGGAAATGTCACTTCATGCACAGACACTGACAAAACATATCATGTGTTCCATCTCTCCCTGAACCCAGATGTTCCGGATAACAGAACAATCAACACAGACACGGATCTGTACAAATATGTCTAGCTAATGCACGGAAAAAGCGGTGTATTAGAGATGTCTGGCAATACGTAGCGTTGCATGCAATAAAAATCATCGCTGAAATGATTAATTAGCATTTCTTGTCTGCCGTGCATATTTTATTGCTAATTCTAAAGCCTACTGTAAACTTTACCTTACAAGCTTGTGATTCATATCTCATTTTGTTTGTTGTTGTTGTTGTTTTTTCTCATCCCCATTTATGTATGTTCTTGCACAACGTCGTTAAAGATTACTTTTATACATATAATACATAAAGTTACATCCAGGGTGCTGTACTTGACGCAATGGAAAAATACAAAGAGCATTTCCCTCTCTCACTCTCTCTCTCTCTCTCTCTCTCTCTCTCTCTCTCTCTCTCTCTCTCTCTCTCTCTCTCTCTTATTTGACTGTTTCAAGTCATGTTGATAAGTTTTGGATTTTTTTTGGGGGGGGGGGCGGGGGGGGAATCTTTTTGGAAGTAACAATAATTTATGCCTGGGCAGTGAGGGGTTAAAGCAGCAACATACGGTGAACACGCGGGGGAAAGAGAGTCTGGGTTTCATCGGTGACTTTGTTCTTACTGCCGCCATCTGAACATCTGTTTAGGAATGTCTGCGAATATTTATTTCAATGGTATGGAATTTATCATTTGTAGTATTTTTTTCAATAGGAGGAATAATTATGTGAAGACATGGACTCTAACAGCTGAACTTGAGTGAAGGATTCAGGCACTAGAGATGAGATGCTTCCGCAAGATCCTTGGCATCTCATACAAAGACCATAATTATTACCAGCTTGGAGGTCCAGACCAGAGTGTGGCAAGCCATTGGACCATACGAAGACCTGTTGTCCTCAGTGAAAAGAAAGAAAATGAGATGGTATGGCCATGTATCAAGATCAACAGGACTTGCCAAAACCATTTTACAAGGAACAGTGGGAGGAGGCAGAAGGAGAGGAAGACGGAGAAAGAGATGGGAGGACAATATCAGTGAATAGACTGGTTTCACACTCAGCAACTGCCAAAGAGCATCTGAGAACTGGGTGGAATGGAGGGAGGAAGCTTTTTGCGAAGTCTTCTGTGACGGCCCAACTGTCTTCTAAGACTCCACAAGAGAGAGAGAGAGAGAGATTCTTTTTTCCCATGTTTTTAAAATTATTATCCAGCTTTATCGTGATAACACGCCGCGAAAACAGGTTAACAAATAGCTAACATCAAAAGTAGTGTGATGTCGTAGTAGCATCGTCAAAGAGATAAACTACAGCCAGTCAGAAAACATAGAACTGCATTTTTCCTTCGCAACTGCCAGCTACACAACTATGTAGTTTATACATTGCTGGGGATTATTATTCTGTGGATCTTAAACATTAGATGTGCACCATCTTCACTTGTTAATCTCCATAAAGGAGCCTAAAAAATGCGATCACCTGAACCTAAATTTTCACCTGCAATGACCATTTATTGGAAATGATACTTTTATGAAAGTCAGCATCTGTTTGTTGTCACTTTATATATTTGTATATCTGACATATTAATTGTAATTTTTTTTTTAAGTAATGCAACTAGGTATACCATCTTAGCTTATCAAATTTTATTCATTTTTTTTTTTTAAGTGGCTGAAGTGTTTCATTATGGTGCAATTTTCAAAAATTATAAAAAATAATCTTATCAGGTGTCAGCTAATGTAATCTATTGACGAAATATCATAAAAACCACAGAAAAACTGTGGGGTCGCAGCAGGGCTATAAGCAAAGTCAAAATTGGGCAGAAAGAAAAAGTTGTATGTAGCGAAACCCGGCATGAGAAATAAAACCCAAACGATACAAAGCAAACTAAAGAGAAGACAGAAATCTAGTAGCTTTTGTGTCGACCTGTTGTGTGTATTTCAAGTTTCCCTGGAGCATGATACCTGAAATTAAAGATTGTGGGAAGGTAGAAGCTGGGGGGGGGGGGGGGGCTAAAGAAAAAAGAGGGGAGAGAAAGAGAGAGAGAGAGAGGAGGGGGAATCACAGGATTATTGGATTGTTCCCGGCAAGACCAGGTACCTCACCTAATATTTTACAAAAAGAATTAAAGATGAGAAGATAATAATATCTTGTCTTGTAATACGACAGTTCGCTGCAAAGTGTGAAGTCAAAAATGCATCCCTTTAATGTTTACCAACGGAACTCATACGCCCTTAAGAACAGAATCTACTTCTTCAGCGTCCTGAATATATGTATTAATATTTTATCTGGCTCAAAAACGACAAATTTCGAGCATTGTCTGATGTGCGGTTTTTATCAACAATTTGTTAAAAGCTTACCGTCTGGCAGTTCGGTTTTGTAACAAATTTAGAAGACATTCGAGACAGATCTTAATGTGAGGGCCGTTTGTGATCAATCTCATACAAGATATTTACAGTCTGGCGAATTCGAAGCGCATCAATAGAAAATGGTAATCTCGACGTATCTGGGGACATTGCTAACATATGCCGAATGTTATTATTGTTGTTATGTAATGGGCTTTGTGTTTATTGTTTATTTCATGTGTGTATGTGTGTGTATGTGTGTGGGTGTGTGTACGACGCAGGATTAAATTCGCCGAGACTGTGAAAGATCTGATAAATAATACAATAAGTAAGGCTGCTACTTGTGTGGAAGGTAGGAATAGATAGATAGATAGATAGATAGATAGATAGATAGATAGATAGATAGATAGATAGATAGATAGATAGATAGATAGATAGATAGATAGATAGATAGATAGATAGATAGATAGATAGATAGATAGATAGATAGATAGATAGATAGATAGATAGATAGATAGATAGATAGATAGATAGATAGATAGATAGATAGATAGATAGATAGATAGATAGATAGATAGATAGATAGATAGATAGATAGATAGATAGATAGATAGATAGATAGATAGATAGATAGATAGATAGATAGATAGATAGATAGATAGATAGATAGATAGATAGATAGATAGATAGATAGATAGATAGATAGATAGATAGATAGATTACCCCTGAAAATGTAGTCTCTGATTAGATTATGCACCTAATTATTACTAACATTAAACCCTAAACCTCACCATAACCCTAGACAATCACCCTAAATACAACCATTAGTCTAGGCGCGCACGGGCCAAATTTAATTAACCAACTAGTTGGATTGTGACGTCAAGACATTAAGCTACAATGACAAAATTTCATGTAATTATTAACTAATGAAAATTAAAAAATGATGTGCTCTAAGGCGCTGAACTAAAATTAGAAACAGGATTAACTGTAGGATCAATTCATCATGCTCCCACTCACACACATTAACATATTAACAAAAACTTTAATCTCCTCTCACCTTCAAACCTGTGAGACCAAAACGGACGTCATTCAATTTCAAAGAAAACAGCCCTAAACAATTCGGTTTTGCGTCTTTTTTTAAAATCTGATGATGTTCTCATTTTTCCTGGTGTCAACGCTGGTGTTGTTCCATAATTTAGGCCCACCGATGGAAAAAAGACTTTTCATCAAGCGACAATTTGACTGTGGGTGTCTCAAGAAGTTTCGCCTTCACTGATCTGAAAGTGCTTGTTTTGAAGTCTTTGTTTTCAGGGGAACTCTGCCCATGGCATTTACATCCTTTGTTTTTCTTTTTTCTTCTTGTTTTTGTTGTTGTTGTATTGGTATATTGTATACTTGTTTGGATGAAGGAGGAAGGGGTGTAGGCATTAGTTATTGTTTTTTTTTTCTTTTTCTAAATTTTGCCCAGGCAGCGGCCTTGTTAGGCCTGCTCTTCTCGATTTCCAATTGCCAAGGTATCTTTAACGTACGTGGCAATCATAGTTTTTCGTCCTTGTCCCAGAAGACTAGGTGGTCGATCCTAACTACCATAGCACACGTTAGAGATACCTTGGCAGTTGGAAATCGAAAAGAGCAGGCCGAACAGGCCGCTGCCCGGGCAAAATCAAATAAAATTCATCCCTAACACTCTCCTCCTCCCTCGTCTCCCACCCACCCCCACACCCCCCCCCCAACCCCCCACAAAAAAAACCACCGACCGGCGGTGCACTGTGGCGACGACGCGCCTGCTCTAGTTGTAACTGGATGCAATGACACAAAGGCAAATTTCCCAAATGGGGTTAAAGTAGTATACAAAAACAAATACAAAATACAAATTATGTCAAGCATTTTCAGTACCCCAATGTGGAGTATCTGGCATTTATAGCACAATCAGGAGTATATCTTTGTGCAAAGTTCACGGCCATCTGAGGGCTTGGTCCCCCGACTAATGGTAAGGAACCCAAGCGAAATATAGTACAAATGTAGTAACGTTGAGGTGAATTGAAGCGAATTCAAGAGGGCAAAAAGCATCTTAAAACAAGCGGAAAAAACTACGCAGAGAGAGAGAGAGTCCCTAGAAATTCTTTCTCGCCTTGAAAGCTCCAGGATTAGCAGGCCTGATGAAAGACATATTTTGATGAACTAGAAATTATGTAAACATTGATGATACTAAAAGTTCATGACAAGCCGGGCGATGGACGACGCGCTGACAAGATCCGAGTCTTCCCTTGCTAATTTGTTTCGCTGCACGTATCTGGCTCGGAGGGCCAAACCGATGTCATGAAATATTCGAATATTCACCGTTAATCTTCAGACTGCTAAACTAAACCCGATATCAGGAGAAATGGAACAAATAATTGCGTTCGTGTGAACTATGTAAACGTAATGGAGAAAGGCAGCCTCGTTTATCTTTATTATACTTTGAAATGTTATGCTTAAGTAATCACCAAATACGCCGCTATGACTAATGAGACATGATTTTCATTACAAATAACAGAGTTCTATCAGGTCTTTTTGAAAAAGAAATAATGGTTCATTACAGGACAGAATAATGTGTATCTTCTTGGAAAGGGATACAAGACTGTTTCCTTGATCGACTTGTTGCATTTCCTTGTTTCTGTGCGTGTGTGTCAAAATGTGTCAATTTCATGTTGTTGTTTTTTCCTTTGCTTTGTTTTGGTAAGGTTGTTTTTTTTTCTGTACTTCATCTCTGTATTTTCCCAATGCCATTTTAATTTCCACATTGATTTATTTGAGCCCCTTTTATATATAATTAATGTGTTTGTGTGGATGTGTGTGGTTGTGTGTTCGCTCACACAGCTCGCGGATGTACATGAAATTTTGACGATTCCTTCCGCCCTGCAGAAACTTCTTTATCACACATGGAGGCTCCAAATGATGGTGAAATATGTTTTTTTTTTAAAGTTTGAATTACATTTGTGTCCCTGACTGCACGCCTCCGGTTCTCATTTTCACAAATGCATGAGCCCGTGAAATCATCACTTCCTTCTGGTGTGTTCACTATTATATGTACATAGTCTATTCAGCGCGCAGTTCATTATCATTTCATGACTGCTGACGGGTTGCTTAGATCTTTAACGTGCAAAACAGATGCAGTAAGACCAAAGATACCAGATATGATAAGATGAAACAGTCTAAGAATAAGCAAACAAACAGTTGCAAAAACCAAATAAATTTAAAGGAACAATCAAGGAGAAGAAGATCCATTATAATCACTGAGAACTAAAACTAAAAAACATCCTCAGCATCCGCTCCGCTCCGATATTTTACGGAAAGTGACGCATGACGAAGTTAAACACTCTTTGGCTCTGTATTCTTGTCCACAGCATCCGTTCCGTTCCGCACCTCACCGCTTTAGAGGCAAAGAGTGTTTTACTAATATACGTTATTTTCCGTAAAATAGCGGAGCGGAGCGGATGCTGTGGACAAGACCACTTATTCCATACGGCTCCGGATACTTCAGCTAGTATGAAATGCTACACACACACACGCACACGGCAATCGCCCGCAGTTTTTCTCTTTCTTTCCGCACGAACTGCCTTGGACAGATTCCGAGGCCCTGCTATCTTTGGCTTGTCAATATGTCCAATTAGATGGGCATTTGTAACCTGCTCTGCCCATCTTGTGTTATCTCCTGTCAACCTCTGTTTGCCCATGCGTTGGTGTGTATGTGTGTGCACTCTGTTCTGTTCAGTTTAGAACAGTGTTTCTCAAGGTGGGGCCCACGCTCCCCCTCCCCGGGACTTCAGAATGGAGCGTAGGGATTGTTCAAAGAGATCTTCATTTCAGTGTATTTTAACTGTACTGTACAGATAAACTGTTGTGTGTTTATGTTGTGTGGTAGTTTCTTTGTTTATCTCGGATTAAAATGTCGAACATGCGCAACCTAGCATCCTACATAAATGTTTTTAAATCTTTTTGTATATGATGTATACTAACTTTGTTTTTCTGGAAACTTGAAGTGGGACGTTGGACAAAAAATGTTGAGAAACACTGGCTTAGAACCTCCCACGTCAGATCTATTTACATTGAACTGATTAGGCTTTGGGGAAATAATGTGTATATCGTGTGTGGTTGTCAGAGCATAACGTCTGACTTAACTCTCACAGCTGTCTGTCTTAAATACAGTTTGTCATAATGTGTATTTGTTCATGTTTTTACTCCTGACCTGCTCATCATTCACCCCAAGTAATCCTGTATGTTTGTTGTGCTCATGGTGTGTCATTTATTTTTCCCGAATGATATGACAAGCGCATGTCGCCGTGCAGTGTATACGGAAGTTCAGTTTGATCAGTGTGAAATGCCAAATGATAGAGTATTCACGTTTCGGCGAAACTGTCACTTTTTCGGTCTTTGCTCTGCAGCGGAGTTTGAGTTTGGGTTTAACGCTCTAGACCCAGCTTCCATTTTTGGGGTGTGAGAAAATTCTGTTTTTGAGAATTTGTTCCTAGGAGCGTAATTAAGGTATTTTCATGAATCATTTGTTCGATTTAGTAAACATAGTAAAAATTACTATAAAAAAAAAAAATAATAATAATAACTTTTCTTGCCTTGAGCTCCTGTGGCAACTGCAGCGGAGTGATAAATTTCTGTGTATCAGTGGTGATACATGAGACCTAGCGAGACGACACGATAACTGCCTCTCAGTGTAGTTCACAAAATAATGTTTGGTTCCTTACTGTAACTTGACTCTCAGAGCTTGTTCATCTCTGCGGGGGGAAGGAAATCGCTTGAAGTTTGAGCAGCTACAACGCCTGAGCTGTTCAGAATTTATTGTCAACGATTCATGCTATTAAAGGACGAACATCTTGATGATCATGTTGTTGTTGTTTTTTAACCCCGTCCTTGGTTTATGGATTTGTGGGGGGGGGGGGGTGATATTTGTTCTGAAGATTATGACTTGATAGGGGGAAATGAGAATATGAGATGGAGTCAAGAAAGCTGGGTGTTCGGGCAAGCGGCGAGACACAAATAGGAGAGAGAAATGGAAACTTGACTGAGGGAGTGAGATAGGACAGAGAGAGAGGGGGGAGATATAAATATCGGGATAAATTTAACTGAGACGAATTAAAGACGAATAGATGGAACGAGAAAGAGAGGAAAATGCATAGACGAAGAAAGTGATGCATTTGTATGAAAAATAAGAAAAATGTGGTGGCCTGGAACTACATCTGTTGTTGTTGTTTGTCACGAGCGAGTGAGCGAGGGTCAATAAGTGCGGGGAAGGGACTTGAAGCGTGCATGTTGTGAGTGAAGTTGAGGCGTAGTAGAGGCAAAATCTGAATAGTCAGATCACTGCAAGTTAAGAAGTCCAAGGAGACAGACGTGAGAAAGCAGTCGGGAGTTTGTGTGTTTTCCAGTGATGACTGGTAGGTTGAACTATGATTGATAATTATGGTGATTGATGTACTATGTTCTCCTATGACCATGATGTAAATAAGTTATATGTGAGGAATGTGAAAGTCATTGATTACTGTGTATAGAGATGTGCGCAATGAGCGATAGATGTAAGTTAGGATCATGGATTCGTAGCGAGTCTGAGTACTGTGTAATACGGTGGAGGTGTGTTACCGTAGAGAAGTGCAGATGTGTGGTGAGTGAAATGTGGACTATTGTGTGTACGCTTGATGGTTCGTAATGAGTGGTGAAGTGGATAGTAATTGTATGGTGTTATACAGATGTAATGTTATTTCTATAGGTGCCGGGGTCGGGCAGAGAAGCCACCCACGGTGAGCGGACTTGTGCCGGGATCGGGCCGTGAGGCTACCCGTAGTGAAGAGACTAGCACAGGGGATAGGCCAGCATAAGGAATTGCTTGGGTTGGGCAGAAGGCTACCCACAGGCCTGCCTGAGTGAAGCTGTCGCGCAGGACAGCGGGAGCACATGAGTCGTGGCAGTCTGGCCACAGACAGGGACGTTGTTATTGAAATGTTAATGTGCTATTAAGATGTTACTGTGCTATTGAGATACTAATGTGCTATTGAAATATTAATGTGCTATTGAAATATTAATGTGCTATTAAGACCTCGAGGGGAGATTGAGATACGGAGATTAGGTTGAGCAGGAGCCAATAAGAGAGGCCAGCAAGTAGTATATATATGTGTCACGAGCAGAGTTAGGGTCTTGGGGATGTTACGACTGCACGAGAGGCAGCTAACTCACACTCGGACACAACCACACAAGAAAAGTATTAAATAACTAGAGCGTATATATGTCAGGCCGGTCAGGCCATAGTTTACATAAATATTAATAACAAAACAAAAGACAATAGGGGTATATATTCAAACCAAAAAAAAACTCTAATTAATAACTTAACCAATGATATTCATGTAACTATGGAGGTACTGCAATCAATAGCAAATAGGTATATTATACGAAACTAGATATCAATTTAAAGTGACAGTTGAGTCGCCACTGGCCAGTCGCCAGGCAAACTCTCCATAAATCATATGGGCTTGAATGTTAGGCGAGCCCAGTACGTTCAAAGCCTACAGAAGCACACTTCGGCTTGTAGGTAATTTAAGCAGTTGCCAAAAGACTATATTTTATGCACAATCACTATTCAATTCATCAACAATGTGCTATATTATTCCAATCATACTATGGCAATAGATCTATGATACAGGACACTCGTGGTCGAGTGCCAGCTGGGGTTTCCTTAGTCTTCCTATGAGGCTGTAGTTCTCTCTCTATCTCCGATCTCTATTATGCTTGAACAAATAAGATATATTACCATTGGTCACGCCTACTGGTAGGCGCGAACATCAATATAGCGCAGCGTGGGCTTTCAAAGGTCAGCCCACTCAGACCTTTCTTTCTAGAGCTCAGTCAGTCCGTTAGCAAGGACTTCTTGTCTTCAAAGCACACAGTTCAGGTACTGGTCAACCGGAGATACTTCACGACACGATGCTTCTGCTCGTCTGTATTCACCAAATCTGAACGTTACACGATGTTTTATACCATCTGGCTACCCAGCGTGCTAGTCCGCTGGCCCAATTAGTTCAGCTATCTCATAGGTCGAAACCTCCCACCATTTTAATTGTCGTAATACGTCTGCACTATTCTACCAGCCAGTTAACGTGCAAAAACTTGTCTAGTCATACTTAACAATGTCAACTATCCCCACCTTGTTTCACCCCTACTCCATTGTCACGAGTGGAGTGAGTGCAATTAAGGGGATTGCTACAGAGCGGGTGTAGAGTAAGGACTCACAGTCGACAGCAAGTTAAGCGTGCTGTTGTGAGTAGTGGGGGGGAGTCTGAAGGAGGCGAAAGCGCTGTATAACTATCACTGCAAGTTAGAAGGTCCTAGGGATCGGACCTGTGAATAAAAGCCCATCGGGCGGACATAAAGGGAAGCAGTCGAGAAGACTAGTGAGAGGTCTTTCCAGTTATGACTGGTATGTAGAACGTTGATTGATTATTATGATTGATGTATTATATTATATTCGTCTATTACCATGATGTGAATAAGTATATGTGAGGAATGTGGAAGTCCTTGATATTGGATATAGCAATGTGCGCCACGAGCGATAGATGAAAGTGAGTTCATGGATTTGTAGCGCGAGTGAGTAGTGTGTACTCCGATGGAGGTGTGTTACCGTAAGATGTGTGGTGAGTGAAAGGTGAACTAGTGTGTGTACGCTTCATGGATTGTAAGGAGAGGTGGAGCGAATAGAAATGGTAGGGTATTATACCAATGTAATGTTATTCTTGTAGGTGTCGGGGACGGGCCGCAGAGCCACCTCGATGAGCACAGGAGATAGGCCAGCATAGGGCCGGAGGCCACACATAGGCCAGAAGTGAGGCTGTCAGTGCAGGACAGTAGAGGCACATAAAGTCGTGGCAGTCAGGCCACGGACAGGGACGTAGATATGAGAGTGAATGAGATACTATATTGTTGCCATGTTGATAGGCTAGTGAACTGATATTATGTTGTTGCCATGTTGATGGCTATGGAAATAATAATGTGTTATTGCCCTGCGGAGGTGCTAGGGGAGTGCTAAGGTGTATGACAATAGGGAGGGGATATTGAGAGACTGCGGTGCCAGTGAATCATTAATGTACTATTAAGACCCTGAGGGGAGAGGCTGAGGCCGAAGTGCCCTTAGGAGTAACTACCGGATTGTGGATCCGAGGGAGAGTGTGTGTGAGAATAAGGCCGTTGTACGGCAGTCATTTCAATAATATAATGTATGTAATTGCGCTATTATATGTATAATTATGTTTAATAAATGTGTGAGTCTGATGGATTGTTTTGTTAAGTGTTAAACTGTTTGTTCGTGATTGTCGTCCTGTCATAAACTAT
Organism: Onchidella celtica; assembly: GCA_963931925.1. Classification (NCBI taxonomy): domain Eukaryota; kingdom Metazoa; phylum Mollusca; class Gastropoda; order Systellommatophora; family Onchidiidae; genus Onchidella; species Onchidella celtica. The sequence goes on along the minus strand of OZ007573.1, from coordinate 16,590,583 downwards.
TACATCTCCCAGTCTGGGATTTGTGACACTGGGGGCTCGTCCGTTGTGACACTGGGGGCTCGTCCGTTGTGACACTGGGGGCTCGTCCGTTGTGACATTGGGGGCTCGTCCATTGTGACTCGTCCATTTTCGTAATATTTAGTTGTAGTTAGTTAGTAGTAGGTATTTGTGCTGTCTTGTTCGTTGGATGAATGGACATTTCATGATATGATTTATGTATATTGATGAATATGTATTGATACATGTATTGCTATGAATAGGTATTAATGTGTATTTAAACTTTCCAGAGTGTGTGCGTGCAGCCTGAGGAGACAAGCAGCCAGAGCTCCGATTAAAGGGAGGAGTTTTACTCAAAATTTCAAAAGTTAAGTGAAAGTCAAAATTTTTGTGCCCTGGATTTTGGGCTGTTCCTTTAATCTGTCTTTTTCCCTGTTTTTGCTGTTTTTGTTGTCGTTATAGGTTATACGGGCGGTGGCGCGGGTTTGCTGTGTTGAACTTAGTTTATCCTTTTAAAAAAAGGTGTGGTAAACTTTGGAACTTCGTTCATCACAGTGAACAGTTCTATAGGGACCTGTATTTTTGTTTAGTTGTATCGTCGATATCTTCTCTGTTCCGCAGGAAGACGTATTCTCTTGTCCCTCTTTCTACCTATCTATAGATACGTTCTTTTTTTTCAGACTCTGTTCTTGTTCGTACCTTGTAGTGTAATCGGCGTAGTTAGGTTGCAATTTTTTTTTCTATTATATTTTCTTTTTTAGGTCTTTGTCCTAGTCTGGTTCGTTGTCCTTGACGTACTTGTGGTCCTTCTACTGTATTTCTTCATTCTTGTCGTTTCTATTTTCTTTTATAATTAATAGTGCATACATTTTATAGATATAGAATTAGTTGTGCTGTAAAGGTAAATTTCTGAATTGTATTCTGAACTGGGTATTGTTATATCTGGTGTGATCTCAGGTCTCTGGTCGTATCGTTAGTGATCATACCGACAGGTTGGTCGTCTTATAATAGATACCATAACCATAAATCTGTGAAATGGCGGAACTCCAACAACTAATGAAGTTGGGTAAGGAACTTGGCCTGGAGGGAGAGGAGCTACGCGGCTGGATCAAAGAACAGCAGGCGGATTTGCGCGATGAGCGTGCTAAGGATAGAGAGCGAGAAAAAGAGGCTAAGGCTCAGGAGCAGGAGAGAGAGGCTAAGGATAAGCAAGACGAAAGAGAGGCTAAGGCTCAGGAGCAGGAGAGGGAGTTAAAGTTAAGGGAGATAGAAGCTAGGGATAACCAACAGGAGAGAGAGACGCGAATGAGAATCGCGGAGTTAGAACTCAAGAAGAATACGCCAGCGGAAACGGCTGAGCGGCAGGTACACAATAAAGGTGGCGTTAGGATTAAGCTCCCTACGTTCGACGACCGGAAGGACGACATAGACGCCTTCCTTTACAGGTTCGAACTGAACGCACAATTGCAATGGGGGGAAAATAAGGAATTATGGGCCACGTACCTGGCGTCTCTATTGCAAGGGCGAGCGTTAACCTACTTTAAAGAGCTACAGCGCGAAGACGTGCAAGATTACGATAAGCTGAAGGCTTTGCTGCTTCGCCGATTTGCGCGTACCGAGGAATACTTCCGGGAGCAGTTTAGGCGAGCACGTGCAGATACCAGGGAGGACTTTGCTGCCTTCGTCGCGAGACTAACTGAGTATTTCGCGAACTGGGTAGACTTGGCGCATGTGGGCGCGGATTTTGCTAAACTGAAAGACTTAATGATCCGTGACCAGCTGTACGCGTCGTGCCACAAAGATCTGGTGGCTTTCCTGAAAGAGAACGAACCCGCGACGGTGCAGGAGGCGTCTAAGTTGGCGGAGGCATACCGTACGGCACATCCGTCCAAACCGGTCGCCAGGGCGTACGTCCAAGATGCGGGGTACGTCGCCGTTGTCGAGAGGTCGCCGGCAGGACTTGGGGACAGGTCGCGTCAGCGTGGTGCCTATAGCGGGCAAGCCCAGGGGCAGCGTAGGGGCTATCACCAATCACCGGCATATGGATCCGGTAAGTTTGACCGAGCAGGAGGGCTAGGTCGCGATAATGGCCGGGGGCGAGTTGTGACCTTTGCCGATGACCGACGGCATAGGGACTCTAGTTCCGGTCGCGAGGGGTCACGGGGACCCAGGCCTAGGGCAGCACAGGGAGCGGAGTGTTGGACTTGCGGACGCGTGGGTCACTTTTCACGCGAGTGTAGGGCCGCGAAGTGTTGGAACTGCGGAAGAGCAGATCACATCAGCGTGAACTGCCCTGCAGGTAGGATAGCGGCGAACGTGGACAGTAGCTCCAGTCCATGTTCCCCAAATAAATTTCATCATGCGGCTGCGTGCGTTACATCGGACAACGGAGGCGGACAGTATTCTAAGTGTCCCAGTTGTGAGAAGTTATTATCTTCCGGTGTTTTACCTTGTGGGAGAAAGATCCCCGTTATAAATTCATGTCATACAGGAGGTGGTCTTAGGGTTTATCCGGGGTTTGTTGGGGACGAACCGGTCTCGGTTTTACGAGATACAGGATCTACCGTTGTGGGAGTACATAGAGACTGCATTCGGGATTCACAGCTTACAGGTGAGACTGTCCCGTGCATCCAATTTTCGGGGGCCATTGAGAAATTACCCATGGCAAGAATAATGATAGATACACCTTTCCTTAGCGGGGAAGTCGAAGCAGTCGTTGGTTGTTTTCCAGGCGCCCAGCTCATCATTGGGAATGTATCACGGGTGGTTTCCCCTTCCGATGAGAACGTGCAAGCATGGTCGCAATCAAAAGGTATTGACTTTTGCGCCGCGGTCGAAACACGCCGACGGGTAGCCGATAAAGACAAGATTAGACCTTTGGCTACGCCAGCGGTCAACCTAGACATCACGCCAGAGCGCTTGGCGAGATTACAAAGGGAGGACCCATCATTAAACCCATGTTTTGGGGAAGCGCGAACCGAGAAAACGAGGAGATATAAGAACGGGTCATCGTCTTTTTTTGTCCAGGGGGGCATTCTGTTCCGTATGTACGTCACAGTGGCTTCCGTTCAAAAGCAGGTCGTGGTGCCACGGTCGTTAATTGCTACAGTATTGCGTCTGGCCCAGGATGTTCCATTAGCGGGTCATATGGGAAGTACTAGAACCAAGGAAAGAGTTCTGAAAAACTTTTATTGGCCGTCAGTATACAGAGATGTACGTTTATATTGTAAGACGTGCAGTGCGTGCCAAAAGACGACGCATAAGGGTCGTTCACCCCAGGCTCCTCGTCAAGAGATCCCCACGGTTTCGGAACCGTTTAAAAAGGTTTCAGTACCTTGTTGATTTAAGAGAAAGACTATCTGCAGCGCGCACTATAGCAGAAGAAGCGTCTAGTATCGCTTCGAAAAGAGCAAAAGACTATAAAGATAGAGGGTCCAAACTGAGAATTTTTAAGCCAGGAGACAAGGTTCTGTTGTTGTTACCTACGGACCATAATAAGTTATTGATGACATGGAAAGGCCCTTATGTTATTGAGCGAGTTGTTTCAAAGGTAGATTACGCTATCCACATTGATGGAGCGAGTAAGGTTTTCCATGTTAATATGCTACAGAGATTTTATGAGAGACCACAGTATCTGTGTGCACAGACAAGACCAGAGGAGACTGTCTTCTCTGTTGCTTGTACGGGAGTCGTAGACCAGTTGGACTGTGACGTAAGCGACACCGAGGCGCAGGAAGAGTTACAAATTCAATTGCCGGAGTTAACTGCGACACAAGGTTACAGGGACGTAAAAATTAACCCTGACCTTACGAGTTCAAGGAGTAGGGAACTTGAGACCCTCGTAGCGTCATTTCCGGATGTTGTTACGGATTTGCCGGGTCGCACTACGGTGATCCAGCACCAAATAAAGTTGACTTCGGATAAGCCAGTATTTCTTAGACCGTATCCGTTGCCTTTTTCTTCGAGAGATAGAGTCATAAAGGAAGTTGAGTCAATGTTGAAGTTAGATGTGATAGAACCATCAACATCGCCGTATTCATCACCCATCGTCCTCGTGAAAAAACTTGATGGATCGGTGCGGTTCTGTATTGATTTTCGAAGATTGAACACTATTACGGTAGGCGATAGGGAGCCTATTCCGTTCCAGGAGGAATTAATAGCTTCATTGGCCGGGTCCACGTGGTTTTCCAAGATAGATTTGACGAAAGGGTATTGGGAAATCCCGCTTACTGAGGAGTCTAAACAATACACGGCGTTCCAAACGCCCATTGGATTATTCCAATTTAAGGTCATGCCATTTGGGTTGGTAAACGCGCCAGCGACGTTTGCACGATTAATGAGACTAGTGTTGAAGGACATACCTAATGTCGTGTCATTCTTTGATGATATAGCATGCCATACGTCGACATGGTCTGAGCATATTCAGACACTAACAGTAATTTTTAAACGATTACGTCATTTTGGGTTAACTGCTAAACCCGCAAAGATGGATTTGGCATGTCCAGAGATAGTATTCTTAGGACATATTGTGGGTA
>OZ007573.1:16558551-16581051 GCA_963931925.1 Onchidella celtica | reverse complement strand
ATTCACGTATACTTGCAGCCACTCTGCCCACTCACTGCTCACCGTTCTCGTCAAATCTATCATCAGTATTTGCCTTCCTCCCTGGAGACTGTGGAAAGCGAGAGAAGCAAAGAAGCGAGAAAAAAAATTCCCGTAGTGACAAGTTGTGAATGTTTGAGGCTAATGGCTGTCCCTCGTGCATTCTGGTGTTCACAATCTGAGCTAAGGGGAAAGAATCCAATGTAAGGGAGTTAACAACGTGGGAGTTCGACCAAAGGGAGAGAAAAGTTAGTGCTTTTTTTTAGCGTGTTGCTGTATCGCTAAGTACATGTACTTCTTTCAACAAGACAATTCATGATTGTCAACTTTACAGTTCTTTAATGTGTTTTCAAACAAGAGGAAAAGTTGAGTACTGTAATTTATGGGCGTGTGTTAATGCTGTCTACAGTAGGAATTTTCAATTTTTTTTCCACATTCCATTTCTGGGGAAATCAACATGGAATCTTCCAGGGGACAGGTTGGTCTAGAGGCGAGATGCTCGCCTCTTATGCCGAAGGTACCGGGTTCGATCCCCGGTCGGTGCAGGCACATTGGAATTTTTTTTTTTAATTATTTTTTGCGGGGTGGGGGGGAGGGGAATTTGGGAATCCTATCCCTGATCCTATGGTACCTGGCCTTCTCGGATAAGGACGAAAAATTCGGAGGGCCAGTGTGCACGTTGCGCACGTTAAAGATGCGCTGGCAGTTAGAAATAGAGAAGGGCAGGCCGGACAAGGCCGGTTGCCCTGGCAAAATCTTAAAAATAAATCCCTGCCGCAAGAACACAACAATTAAGAATTTTATATCTATATAAAAAAACAACAAACATGAGGTGTGAATGCCAAGATCAGCGAAACCTCCTGAAATAAAGACTTAAACAAATTGAGTCGTTCAGCGAATAGATTGACTAATGTTTACGTAAATGTAACCCTCTGCTCCCTGATGTATATGCTGTTCTTCGTCTCGTGGGAAGCTGTGCTTCTATTTCCAGTTGTTGGGGTCATTGTTGTCGTATTTTTAAGACATTGCTCCCAGCGGTATGACATGTTATGCTTCTATTTCGAGTACATGACGGAAGTTGAAATCTTGTAATTACCTGGACAATGACTGGAATAAGGCTGTTCTCCTTGCAACATTTCCGCTTTTATTGATAGAATGATGGATGGACAATAGAGACACACAGACAGATAGACAGATAGATAGACAGATAGATAGATAGATAGATAGATAGATAGATAGATAGATAGATAGATAGATAGATAGATAGATAGATAGATAGATAGATAGATAGATAGATAGATAGATAGATAGATAGATAGATAGATAGATAGATAGATAGATAGATAGGTAGGTAGGTAGGTAGGTAGGTAGGTAGGTAGGTAGGTAGGTAGATAGATAGATAGATAGATAGATAGATAGATAGATAGATAGATAGATAGATAGATAGATAGATAGATAGATAGATAGATAGATAGATAGATAGATAGATAGATAGATAGATAGATAGATAGATAGATAGATAGATAGATAGATAGATAGATAGATAGATACACCGAGAGAGAGAGAGAGAGAGACAGAGAGAGACAGAGAGAGAAGGGGGAGGGGGGACCTCGGTTGTACATGAAACTATAGAATTTAGTGACATTAACAAGGAAGTAAGAAAGTCTAGCCTAGATCTGACGAAAGAGAAGACTAAGCTGGCATGTCGATAATGAGCCAGGGGAGCTCACTGAAATTGTAGGGGATATAACTTGTGCATGTAAGCATGCAAGTGGATTTGGCGAGATGAATGTTTCAAATAAGACATTTCGACAGACATTGTGTGATAAACAGTGAGAAATACAGTTGGGACAGAGAGTTTATAACACATGGTGTGTGTCTGGGAGACACGGAGGTGTGTGTTTAGTGGCTTGGGAGTTGTCGTTTCTGTGAAATGTTTTGCATACAGGACGTGAATGTGTGAAATGATTGAGTGATAGGTACATGGAATGAGATACGTGAATAACGTGGATGATGGATGACTGGATGAAAGACGGGGGGGGGGGGCGTCGTTGTGTGTGGTGTTGCTTTTGTTCCGTTGGTGGCAGAGGCTTGATGCCATTTTAGCGAGTGATTTGGTAGGTGGATCATGAGGTGGATGGATGACTGGATGGATGGATGGATGGGTGGATTCCTAACCGGATGGATGGATGGATGGGTGGATGGAAGAACGGAGGGTGAATGGATAGATAAAATAATGGATGGTTGGACAGACAGATGAATATATGGATGAGTGGATGGACAGATAAACGAATGTAAGGAATAAGGAATGGGCAGGCTAATTGCATGACAGGAAACTCAATAGATGAATTAGTGTTGCTGGAAACGCCAATTTTTACCGTGGCATTTCTAGGAAATACAATTATGTAATTAAATCAAATTGTAAAAAGATGTATAATTTACTTCGAAGCGTCTATCACAGTAATCAATAGCATAAAAAAAATAAAATCGCAGGACCTTTAACAAGACCTACTGCCGCTCAAACAGCTCGGATTTGTGTGAAATTTTGAAGGTGATCTTTGGACTAGCAGAAGGTCCTTGTTTACATTTGGAGACTTAAAACGATGGAGAAGCATTTTTGTTTACTTTGCTTTGTGACAAAACTTTTGCACCCCCCCCCCCCCCACCTCCAAAATCTCTTTTTTTTAGGATCGTATGAACCCATGGCGTCATCAGTTGCTGCCGGTCCAGCGTGCGCCAGATTATTGCTATATTGATTCATGACAGTCTTCGCCTTGAATGCTGTGGGACTGCGTAGGGTGTTTTGGCTGAAGAGGATGCACGCAATAGGAATTATCTTAAAATAGCAAAAACAATAACAGCAACTGAAGAAATCTAAATGGACTGGCAAGATGAAGCAGCTCCACTGTAATCAGCCGGAACTAAAATTAATGAACATAATTATTTATCCTGGGCAGCGCCGCGTACCTTCGCTAGTGTATGATATAAATACATGTACTTCTTACAAGTTGAACAGATGATAAGGAACACGTTGGTCTAGAGGCAAAGTACTTGCCTATCATGCCAAAAAGGTACCTGGTTCGAATTTGTTGGAAATTTAGGGGAAATTTCCGGTCCCTGATCCTATGGCAGTTAGGATCGAGCACCTAGTCTTCTCGGATAAGGTTGAAAAACTCGGTGGGCCCGTGTGCATGTTAAATATACCTTGGCAGTTGGAAGCCGAGAAGAGCAAGCCTAACAAGGGCGGCTGCCGGGTCAAAATTAATTTTAAAAATAATTTCTCCTCCCCCCCCCCCCCCCCCCCACACACACACCCACACCCCGCGGGATCAAATAAGTATACACAATACAAATGCAACAACAAGAAAAAAAAAAAGAACAAGGAAAATAGAAACCAGAAAAAGAAAGGTGAAAGTGCCAGAGACAGAGATCCTCCAAATGCAAAGGCCTAAACACGAACAGATGATAAGTCACAGTATTCCCGGTAACTGAGAGTTGTATAGTCATGTAACATTATACTCAAGGACACAATGTTTAGGTCTTATTTTAGAAGGCCTCGCTGGCATTGGTATTTACACTTCACTTTTCTGGTTTTTATTTTTCTTCTTCTTGTTTCTATGTGCTTTTGTGATAGGGGTTAGTTTTTTGTAGAATTTTGCCCAAGCAGCAGCCTTGTTCGATCTGCTGTTCTCGACTTTTAACTGTCAAGGTATCTTTAACGGGCCCTCTGAGTTCTTCGTCCTTATCCGAGAAGACTATGTGCTCGATCGTACCTACTGTGGGCTCAGGGACAAGAATTTTTTCCCCCGAAAAAAATTCCAACATGCCTGCAATCTACCTGGGATCGAAACCGGTACCTTCGGCAGGAGATGCGAGCACCTTGGCGCTAGACCACTGCCACCCCTGGTGTCAAGGACACATTGTGTTCTTTAAGTTTTAAGTATGGTTAATATAATCTATTGAGCGTGTTTCTTTTGAAATGATGTGCGAGTAAATGATTTAGTTGACATTTCACTGAAACACACGATCCCATTGCTGAGTTCCTTTCTCTGAAATACTCCTTGCACAACTCGAATATAGGCCACATGCAACACTCTAAAAATGTCATTGAATCTGTACAAAAAAAAAAAATGACCTTGCGTATTTTCCATATTGTTGTGTGCGGCATTTTGTGGATTTCGATATTTGTCATGAAAATGGCTCTCTCACTTCTAATTTCATTATATTATATATATAAATGTCATTCCAACCGGTTAAAAACTTTTCGAGATTGTGTTTGTAACATAGGCCTAATGTTGTCCTATCATTTTACACAACTCTTCAAATTTCTGATCCTCATTTTCTCGAAAAGACAAAAATGCGCATGCAACAATATGGAAAATACCCGCCGATATTATTATTCAGGACATAATAAATGTATACCACCCTCCCAAACAAAAAGCACAAATTGTGGCATATGCCGTCCTTCTAAAGATGCACTGATAATGCACACACACAAAAATCGATTCTATTCTAATCTCTGCACACTAATTGCTGTTTGCAAGTGATAACCTTTATCTACGCAAATAAATGTGAAATCTGATACAAACTGTTCTTTTGAACTGCACAATAGAACCAAAAACAAAAAAGAACTCAACAATCAATTATCAATAATCATTTTTTTTTCTTTTAAAAGAAAAAAGAAAAAGAATTTGCCGTTGCTACAAATTCCCTGCACTCAATCACTCAATTGCCGTTTTTGTTGTTTTTTTTTGCGTTGCTTTTGTTTGTTTGTACTGTTTTCCGTAACAGTTTGTCATCATAAAGTGAAGAATGTCTTTGTATAAACGTTAGACTGGTGCTTCTCAACATGGGCGATATCAACCGGGGGGGGGGGGGGGGGGGGGAAAGAGATATTTTAATTGGGGGGGGGGGGCGAAAACGCAGAAAAGGGCGACAAGGGCGATGAAAGGGAGCGATTGAGGGCGAACACAATCATGATTGGAGGAAAATTTGGGGGCACATGCAGAGCAGTCACTGACTTGTTCAACAAGGGGCGTGGATGGGTTTTCTGAACCGCAAAGACTCCTATTTCCTTTGGATGCATTTGGTAAAGAATGCTGTTTGTTTTATGACGAATAATCAACACACCTTTGGACATTAACAGGACTTTGAAAAACTTAACATTATAATTTGTGTGTGCACTGTCTTCTTGTGAAATGTATCTGTTGGGTCTGAGTAGGGATTGTGAGGGATGGGGGTGGGGCAAGAAGAGGGAAAGGGGGCGGGGGTCGATAAAAGAAAATCTGAAGCCTAAGGGGCGATCGCCTGGAAAGGGTTGAGAACCACTACCCTGTTAGACAATGCTTTCTGGAATCCCCGACGTTTCGCTTTGCTACGGACACACGCAGTGAACCTGTAGTTCGCTGAAATAGCTCATTACTGCTGTCTCTTAATTTGAATGCAGGCATTACTAATCTGCGTTTTCTCATCTTAATCATCCCTGTCGTCTGTTTTTGTCTCATGTCATATTTACTTTTCTTTCTTCGTCACTGATGTTATCGTTAGTCTAAGCCGTTTCTCTTCTTTTCTCTCCATTTTCCGATCTCTTTCCCCCCCCCCTCCCTCCTTCTTTTCTCCTCCTTTCTTTCCTTACTTTTCGTCGTTCCTGATTTCTTTTCTCATCTCCTTCTTCATCCCTCATCTCTTCTTTTATACTGCGCTGGCTTAATCGGCTTTACGTTATCTGTACTTCTCTTTCATAATCTTCCTTCTTTCAAAATGCCCGCCTTTCTTCACTTTCGTCTTCTTCATCATCAACAGCAGTTCCTGTTCTCTATGTCAGTCCTTGCCAACCCTCAACTTGTCTTGGGTCTTCTTTATTCCGTTAGAGAAATCTTTGCTCCTTCCGTTCAGCATTTTCAATATTTTTTTTTTTCTATGTCAATTTTGCATCCCTTTTGTCCTCATCCGATTATCTCCATTTTCCTTCTTCTTCCTTATAATCCTCAACCTTCATTATCATCTCTTCCAATTCTTTTTTATTTTTCTTCCATTTCATCGTCGTGATTTGCGAAAGAATTCATCACTTTGACTAGTAGCCAAGTTTCTCTTTCTGTTTATACCAGCCTTATTTTAATGAGGTTTATTTCTCCCCATCCCACCCTTCCCTTCTCTGCACCCTCCTCTATTCAAATCCACCTCCCTTACTTTTTTCGTCACTCCTCATATAAAGCCTCTCATTCCCTTTACCCCCTCCCTCCCTCCCTCCCTCCTTCTTGTCCACGGATTCTGTCGATCTCTCTTTCATTATCAAAACTAATTTTTTCTTTTCCCCTGTGGAGTTTCGCTGCGCTTCTTCGTGTTTTTTTTCATATGAGTTTGTCCATTTGGAGATGGAGGGCTCTGGAGAACTCGCTTCCGTTAAACAAATTATCGCAATTATCTTAAATTAGTCTCTCTCGCTTTGATTAGTTTATTTTCGAGACAATATGGCGTTCATTTTGCTACGTGTATTTTTCTTTTTCGTTTGTTTTTGTTTAACGTCTTCATACTCCTTGTGCTTCTTGTTTATTCAGTGCCCTATAGCCGCACGCATGAACTTGGTGTGAATCCATCCATTTTGCACCATGGTGCAGGCTTGGTAGTGCTTACGGCCACCTTGGTGTAAATTCAAATTTAATAGTCGGTTTGCATGAATTAAAGTTACACCTACCTCTTCCTACGCATCAAATGCCGCTTTTCGCTGTAACAAACACTGACATTGCGCATGCACAAAATTTGAATCGGCCAATCAATGACATGAGAAAACAACGCCTATCAAAACTAAGAGATCGTCGGTGAGTAGAAATCCATTTTTTTTTTTTTTCTTTGGCCGGTGAAGTCGCGGGTGGGAATAAAATATTAGTTACTTCCTTTCTTTCTTTCTTTCTGGCGGGCGCCTCTTTCCCAAGCTTGTTACGCATTGCGTAGCTATTTTAGTCATCCTGGGAGAAAGTGTAAAGTTACTAACCCTTTACACGTGGGTGTAGGCCTACGCAACAAAGTTCATACATACCAGGCAGCGTTTTGCACCGACGCAAAAGGCCTACACCATCGTGTAACCAGTAATGCATTGTTCATGCACAGGGCCACTGGCTGCCTTTCAAATATTGAACACTTCGTCCTGTAACAAACGTAGGCGAGATGAGGACTTGTTTTGCTTTTATGTAATCGCGTGCACTATGTAAAATTCAGGCCGATTTGCTTTCCATTAGTTCATAATATAATTTTGTGTGTGTGTGTGTAGACAAAGGGGAAAAAAATTCAAGATTAGAAAAATATTTTCTATTTTTTCAATTATTCAAGCTGCTATTTCTAAAATTCAGATAAATAAGGAAAAATTAAATTATAATATAATCTTGAAGTTTCTTTTAGTTTGTAGTAGTGGTTGTTGTTGTTGTGTTTTTATTGTTGATGGTGGAGTTGGTGATGATCAAAACGGTGGTGATAATGATGACTTGTAGTGATGATGGTGATGGTGGTGGGTGGTGATGATGACGATGATGATGATGCTGTTGTGGTGATGGATGATGAAGATGATGATGACAATGGTGATGGTGATGATGATCGTGGTAGTGGTGATAATGACGATGATGATGATGATGCTGTCATGGTGATGGTGATGATGATGATGGTGATGATGATTTAGAACAAACGCAGCGCAACCTTTAGATCATTAATGTACTACAGATTTGTTCTTGTTCTCGCCAAGTGTCCCAAAGTATCCGTCGTCTAAGGTTGTTGTTATAAGTACGTACGCACCCCTCAGCGTTTTGCGCTAGAAGTGCGTACGTATAAGTACTATCCCTGACCCCGTCCTTATCCTCCTCCACCTTCATTCTTATCGAATCCCTAACACCTTACGACCCCCCCCCCTCCCCCGTACCTTTTCAACCCCTCCAAAAAACAGGAGGAAAATGAAAAGAACATCTGAAAGAATAATTAATCATAATAAATTAAGGCTGCTGTCAAGGAACATTTCGGGAGCAGCTCTCTAGTTCTGGAGTCAGAAGAGGCTTTAAAATACGTGCCCCTAGTGCAAACACGTTGGGGGACGTACATACTTGTAACAACATTCATATTCCAAAGAGTTACAGTCATTTTGCTATATCATCACAGTTCTTTAAAAAGCTCTTTAGCACTGCAGAAATGTGTATGTAGCAGCAATAGTGTTAGGGCCTGAATCTCGTCCCAAAATAGATGTGTCCACGTCATTTATCTAATTAAATTGAGGCATTATCCAAATTTTTTGTCACGTAGTCACGTTTTAGCTGCTTACAAGTTCCCCTCTCTGGCCCCATTATAGTATGATGAAGTATTCTCAAAGACACTAGGGACGATAAGATGAGACTCTGTCTTCTTCGCACCACTAAAAAAAAAACATGCACACATTTTGCGCACTGATCGAGGGCGGGGCCCATGGCGCATAGTATGAACAGAATGCTTGATATAATGGTAAATTTATGATGCAAAATTGTGACAGTGCTATTGCGATTTAAAAAATAAGAAAAGAGAGCCACAGTTTTTCCCACAGCGATTCAGATTATAATTCCACAATAAGTGACATCAGTCAAGGCCTATAGCGATAGCTGAACAGTGAATAAAATTCAATATTTTCTCTATTTGGCTTGTAAAATACGACATTTTTCATAATTTCCGCGCGTTTGCCGCTAGGTGGCGCTGCCAAATCTGTGAACGCTAAAAGCACTAGCTGTATTATCTTATCATTTGTAGTATCTTTGGTATTACAAAGAATTAATTAGTTCTTTTATTCCTACGTATTGATGGCAGGCAATATCTTGTTCTTCATACACTGTGTCTTACTTCCGTGTCGTTGCACTAAAACTGGTTTCTTGTCAGTCAGATTTGTCATATCTTAGAATTACTGGAAATCCCAGGCCATTTCTGTTGCTATAACGTGGGCGATATATCGGCTTTCACATAAATACTTTCATTTTGTTTCAGTTTCATCCCATTAATGCCCTTGTGATGATATGAGAAAACAGCATTTCTTGATCTGCCATATCTTGCCGTTTCTGGCCTTTACTTCGCCATATCCATTTCTTTCATTTAAGTCTCCCAAAACTGTTATGTTGACAGCGGGGCATCCCCCTTCCCTTCTCCTTCCGTGCACGGCAGTTGGGCATGTTCACTTCCACAGGTTTTCTTTTTTTTTGGCACGGCCGTTTGCGCATGCGCACTCGCAAATATTAGCTATAATTCAAAAGAAGAATTGAAACTATCAGGAAAACCAAACATGACGTGTCCTTGGGAGTTCCGACGGAAGACGAAATAAAATTCGGAATTTCGTAGGAGCACAAGTTCTGTGACGTCATATGCAAGAAACCCGTGGATTTTCGAATAAATAAGAAACATTCATTATTATCAATTTGCCTAACGTGAAGTCCTGTAATTTCAGACACCCAGTTCCTGTCACAGAATTGGTGACTACCAGAAGCGAAAGAAACCCGCTTTTACTGACTACAGGAAGTATGCGCACCGCCATTTTGGATGAAATACAACTTCACTGTAAACAATACCCGTTCGTACACCTTCACGGTGAGTAAGAGCTTTCAAACGGCTCTAAATAGTTTCAATCAACCCAAAAATATGAACAAAACACAGCAAACAGGTACGTATATTGTCTTTGGTGAAGGCTGTCTATTTCAATCCTTATTACCGTCGAGACCTAGTTTAGCGATTTGGCGGAGGTGAGATCTCTCTCTCTCTCTCTCTCTCTCTCTCTCTCTCTCTCTCTCTCTCTCTCTCTCTCTCTCTCTCTCTCTCTCTCTCTCTCTCTCTCTCTCTCTCTCTCTGCATACATAATTATTCTCTGATGTTAAATTAAACATCGTTGAGCGCGTGCCCTGTTACGAACAATCGTTGCCATCTGAAATGGCGCATGCAGCTAGTCAAAGTTGATAACGAATTCCTGCTTTGTGTCCCTTCCGGTACTATCTCTATTCTGTGGTTCCTTTTTAATCATTGCCTATAATTTATGACAATTATGATACTAAGTAAAGACCAGCAAACAAAACTTACAAGATTGCCATATGGACATGATTATCAACACGTTTGAATCTTCCGCCATGATACAGGTAAAAAACCTTTTCTGACACCAATCTTGGTCACATTCTTTTATGGTATAAAATTCATATTGCTCCGCCTTTCTTTCCTTGTATTACTTTTCTGCGACAAATTGTTTCTTTTTTGTCCATCACTAGGTGTATATTGATACAGAAAAAAGTGAAGTGGTGTTTTGGCGAGTACGAGCGTTTTCCATAATATGGCAGTACAATTTCCCTTTTGGGACACCATGACATGGAATGTCCCTTTACAATAGCAAATGTTACCCCCAAAAAATTACTGGATAGTTTATTTCTTGATATTCGACCAAGAGCCTGTTTTTCAGCTTTGTATTGCTACCCTACTGGTGCCCTGATGCTAATGCCGCTGTTGTTATTATCAAATGCCCAAATTGTAGTGTTGTTGTTTTTTTAATTTCTTTTCTAGGCAAGAACAGTGGGTATTCCATGGATTAAACTTTTCAGGTGTTGAAAGGAGACATTCAGTTTTGGTGCAAACTTTGTCGTAATCTTTTCAAATTATTCTCCTACAAATCTCCCCTGCCTTCCGCAAGATTTCCATAATTCATTGCGTGCCTAATGCATTGTGAACATTTATCTCTCAAATTGTCTCTAATAAGCTTAAAGTCAAGCTCATTTTTTGAAACCCAGAGATTTTAAAGTAATTGGCAGGAAACTTCTACAAAAATGAAAACGGGCTGTTGCAGAAAACTGTCAGAGTTGATCAGGGCAGGGCATTAAAACAGTCTTTGATGTTGACAAAACATGCAATGGAGTGGAGGCGGGGAAGGAGGTGGCAAGGGGGGGGGGGGGGGGGAGCTGTTGGATGCAGAGTGGTTGGACTTGCCACGTCTTTCCCTGAAGTTGCCAACGCCATTTTTCTGGTCTGGAATATAAAATACATGTCATTTGAAAGTTCATTGTGATTTTTAATCGAGACGGTGGGCGGGCATGAAGATCCGGTTGCATTTACTCAAGAATTAAAGAAGCTTTGCAAAAATTTATATCACTAGTGCCTGGAGTTCAGTGCCGTCAACATCAATAAACATACTTCGATTCCTGATCATTAAGATCAAAGAACATGTTGGCTATGAGGGAAGGATTTTCTCAGTTTTCAGAGACACAAAAGTCACACAGATACAAAAAGAAAAAAAAACGAAGTAGACAATAACAATTAACTATGAACGAAAAAGTACACCAAGTTCCACAATAAAGAAAAAATTATTGCAAAGAATCAAAATGGAATTAATATAAATGGTCTCGAATCATTTGAATTTTTTAAAATTTGCAAAAAAAAAAAAAAAACATTCCATGTGCATCGAAGACCTTTATCCGGGGTTGATTCAAGTTCATTAAGATCGAAACTGTTTAGAACCTTACCGCACATGTTCTACGAAGTGACAACATTAAACTGTCATTCTAGAACAATTCCTGTGGAACTGAGAAACTGGTTATGAAGTGGCAACTGTCAAAAGTCTCAAGAAAAAATAAATTCTCCGAAAGAAAGGCGTTAAAACAGTTCTTTCTGAATGTCACTTCTGAAGACCACTCGATTAGCATTGCGCTCCGTTTCTTTCCCCTGTGGAATCAGAAATGTACTCAGTGTTCATTGCAAGCATAATTACCATGAAATGTTAGTCGTAATTCAATGTTGGGTGCAAACATGTCTTCACAGCATGTTGTCCGTTGCAAGGAAATGCCCCAGATAGTTTGACACTTTTATTCAGAGACATGTTTTTTGTGAATATGAATGTGTTACATTCAGATGTCATGTCCAGTGGAAAGTTGTGGATGATTACAATGCCCAAGATGACGACTTCCTTATGAATTTCTTTGTTTCCATATAATCGTGATCAAAGACAAATCCAGCTCGTTCTTTAAAAGCAACGCCTCTGCAGGAAGTGGCAGAATGTACTCAGATCTGCATTCAACACTGCGTTATTTTTTTCTACTTGAACCTATTGTTGTGTTAATAAAATAGTTTTCTCTCCAGGTTAAGCCTATTGTTGTATGGCAAGAGATAAGACTCCACGAAGAATGTTTGTGAATGGTACATTTTGCCAGCCCTGCCAAGAGGCAATGTGAATGACATTAGATTAGATCTATTTATAATTATGTTTGCTTTGATGAGGTAAGGCTTAGTGTTCCCGTTGATATCTGCAGATGTGCCAGACAGAGACGGAGGAGAGAGAGGAGTGATGAGCGGGGAGAGAGGGTCAGACGGGGGGTGGAAGGGGGAGAGAGGCAGAGGGAGGGGGAGCAAGAGGGAAAGAGAAATGGAGAGAGAGGTGGGAGAGAGAGAGACACGAAAAGAGAAAGGTAAAGAGAGAGAGAGAAAGAGAAATGGAGAGAGAGGGGGGAGAGAAAGACAAACTGTAGAGATAGAAGGACAGAAAAAAAGATGAGGCAAGAGAGAGAACGAAAGAGGGGGTGGGGGGGGGGGGGAGAGAGAGACATTTTTATCTTAAAATCCTTTAAAGAAAAAGCTAAGACAAAAATATCGGACAAATCAGAGACCAACGGCAAAAAAAGAAGATTCTAGCTAAACAGAATGTTAGTTATACACGTAGTACCGATATATTACTGACCTATAAAGATTCAGTGACTAGGGCAGTCACAGGGAGTCTATAATCAAAATGACTCGGCCTCTATATTATTTAGTACTCAGAGACGTAAAGATGTGTTAGTTGTTGTCACGGAAACAGGAATCAAGGTGCAAATTTGCTGGTCGTAGGGGACGTTGGCTAGCCAAGACGGTAATCAGATCATATTTTGTATCGAAGGTAAAAAATTGGGCCAGGGGTTTTCATTTTTTGTTATTGTTTTTGTTGTTGCTACTGCTGTTATAGTAGAGCAAATAAATGGTAATTTTCTAGTTTCATTATCTGTCTATCTATCTATCTATCTATCTATCTATCTATCTACCTATCTATCTATCTATCTATCTATATCTATCTATCTATCTATCTATCTATCTATCTATCTATCTATCTATCTATCTATCTATCTATCTGCCTATCTATCTATCTATCTGTCTATCTATCTATCTATCTATCTATCTATCTATCTATCTATCTATCTGTCTATCTGTCTATCTGTCTATCTATCTATCTATCTATCTATCTATCTATCTATCTATCTATCTATCTATCTCTCTGTCTATCTATCTATCTATCTATCCATCTATCTATCTATCTATCTATCTATCTGCCTATCTATCTATCTATCTATCTATCTGTCTGTCTATCTATCTATCTAACTATCGATCTATCTCTCTGTCTATCTATCTATCTATTTCTCTGTCTATCTATCTATCTATGTCTATCTATCAATCTATCTATCTATCTATCTATCTATCTATCTATCTATCTATCTAAATTTATCTATCTATCTATCTGTCTATCTATCTATCTATCTATCTGTCTATCTATCTAAATTTATCTATCTATCTAACTGTCTATCTATCTAAATTTATCTATCTATCTATCTGTCTATCTATCTATCTATCTATCTATCTATCTATGTATCTATCTATCTATCTATCTATCTATCTAAATTTATCTATCTATCTATCTGTCTATCTATCTATCTATCCACTCAGTTCCAAAACCATTCTTCCTCCATCCACTCCTGCTTTATTCATTGTGTTCACTCAGCCACCACAATGTGAGCACCAGTGCGTTACACCATCAGCCCTGTGATCATCGCCTTGGGGTATTGATTTCTCGTAGTTTACAACTCACTCCGAAACATAAAACGTTTGTTTTACATAGCATAGACGGCTTGAGAAACGGTAGCTCTAGAATTCTCCTCTCTGTCAGTAATTTGTTGCTGTTTTGTTGTTGTTGTTTTATAAATCGGAGCGGGGAGAGGGATGAGAATGGAGTACTTGGTTGCAATGTTCTCAAGAAACGACCATAGTTCTTGTTTGTTCTATCTCGATCTTCTGTCTTTTATTGTGTAGAAGAGTTATAACCAATTTTAATGCGTACTTAAACACTTGTTCAAAATGAGTTGTGGCACTTATCAAGCTGTTTCACAATTCCGATTTATGATGATAATATGTTAAGTGGCATTTTTTCATGAAGTCTGAACTGCCTGTTTTTTAGACATAATAATAGCCTTCATTCGACTTATTGCGACCTTAGCTCTAGCTTGTTACATCTCCATTTTCTGAAAAGAAAAACATGGAGATCTTTTAGTATGTAGAAAAGGTGTAACAAATGCACACTTTGACCGTTGTTTAAATGCTATGCGGCACTTATCAAGCTATATCGCAGTTCTGATTTATTCTAACTCCTTACCATAATACTGTACCAAAGTCGCAAACGTTTAACGTTGTGCCAAAAGTGGAGCTGGAACTAACAAAAACTCAGGTGGCGAAGAATCATAGGAAACTCGGGGTCAAAAGTTTATTTCAGTTCCCAGGCGAGAATTTTTTTTTAATCAATCTACAGTTAAGTCTTAATTCCGTGTGAAGTTAAATGTTTGATGGTAATAGAGGGTTGATTTGCCGAGTTTGGTCCATTAACTTGTTAAGAAAATAGCTTCTGAAAGATTATTTGTAAATTGGTTTAAAGCGTCCCCAAGGGAATGTCCTGGCAAATGTTCATGTGAAGTGTGGGATAAAACACAATCAGTAATGAAAAATACAATCGCTGTTGGAGTTCCTTTCTTTTTTTAATTTTTTTATTCCTTTTCATTTTTTCTTAAGGGCTCAGATTGAAATGCTGTTTGAATTGTATTCAGTCTGTGTATGATTCAGTGATTAGAGATCAATCAGTAATTAAATAATAGGTACATAATTGAGAGAACAGGGACGAACTAATTAACTTTAATAAATAAATTAAGGTGTGTCTGTAGATACATACGTGAAGGAATTCAAAGTCAAGGGCTAGGTAAATAAATAGACAAGTATAAGATTATGTATATCAACAAGTAAATGTACACACAGCTATCTATGGGGACTATCCTGGGAATCGGATCCTGCTGAAGACTTTATATCCCAGAATTGTCAGCTACTGAATTCTGCCTTGTCGGCTGTTAGTTTATATCTATATATGCAAACGTATATTCTGCCTTTCACATGCTACATGTGTTCCCAATGGTTTTACGTACTGAGTGGATGAGTCATATATATATCATAATAATAATTTATTTTCATTTTAGTTCTGTGCGCATTGCCATGCTTGTGTAGAATGTCAAAAACAAAGGTGTTTTGGACTAATTTTTAAAACGTTCAGTGCATTTGTTACACATGTGGACCATTAAAACGACTTAATCACAACGTCTACGAGTAACAGTCCTTCATGTAAAGTGGCCAGATGTTGCCGCAAAACAAAGTGTTTAGAAATAAAGAAGAAAAAAAAACTCCCCATCGTCTTCGTGCAACATTAAAATCCTATAAAGCTTAAACTGTTACACCAGATAATGTTCCATCTAAGCATTACAAAGGATGCATTTCATTTGAATACCAGAGAAAAAGGGTTGCAGATTTTGACAGGAAATATCTGTATACAATTTTCCACTACATTAAATTTGCCCATGAATACTACAGTGGTCTAATTCCCATATTAATTGTTTCTAAGAAAACTAAATTCAAAATTTTGAAAGAACTTTGATTTTAAAAAGTATACTAAACGAAAAGGCGTGAAACAATTACTTTATTTTGTCTTAGGGGATTTTTCGGTCCGTTAAAAGATTGGAGCTTAAGATGGCGTTAACGGCCCGCCGGCACGATAACAGCCACTCTTTACACCTTTCGCGTATTTTTTTTTTCAGGTACTTTACTTACGCCTTGGTCAATTAAAATTTCACAAACCCAATTTACAAGTTCCCTATAAAGGTATTGTTTCGGTAAAGTTCTCAAAACGTGTTTTGTGTAAATTCTTTAGAATGCAATTATCAGTGTCCCACAAAAGTGAAGACCACTCTTTTATTTATGAGCACAAATAACTCACCGTGTCTTGCAGGTCTACGTCTAATTGTTACTTTCTGTGTCATGATCTTATTAACCCTTGACTGCCAGCGCCATATGTATCTCGTTTTTCCATCGGCGGAAACAGGCGTCTAAACAGGACAAGGGAAATTACCTCCTAAATAACCCCGAGGGAGTATACACGTTTTTCTTTATCATGTAAACAGCTTTTTTATTCTCGTGACAGGAATCAGTGTACAAGAAAAGCTCATGCTTCCAGATTTTTCAATATGTTCTCACGGCCAAAAAGACATTGGGGAACTTGCATATCTAACCAGATACAGCTGGAAGTCCCGTGTATTATTCACAATAAACCGTCGCGTATTTTCCATATATTGTTTTATGTGCACTTTTGTCTTTTCGGGAAAATGAGGACCGAAACTTTGAAGAGTTGTGTAAAATCAGAGGACAACATTACGTCACAAATACATACCTCGAAAAAGTTGTCAACCGATTGGAATGACACTTATGCATAATGAAATTAGGGGTGAGAAAACCATTTTCATGACAAAATCTTAAAATCCGCAAAATGTATACAACAACATGGCAAATACCTCAGAAAACATTCCTCTGTTAATCAGCTGTAGTACTTTCCTCAATGCCCTCGATCTGATGCACAACTCATTTGATTTAGACGCCCGTGTTCAGTAACTTAAAGACACTAGTATCCTCCAGAAGGAGGTCAAGTTGGTAAAATTATGTTATCTATTTTTAAAGTTAAGGTTTTTCATAAACACGAATCAGCCCATTTGCTACATCCATTTAATGGACCCTTCGATTCCTGGTGCTGTAAAACTTTTTTTTGTTGTTTTTTTTGTACAGTTTTGGTAAAGCGTAATTCCTATAAGTGCCACCTTTTCATGCAGATGATAAGACTTGAAATAGTAATACCTGTTTGTAATGTAAAAATGATTTGCAGAAAACTGCTGTTTACTGTCATCTAAGCACAAACTTGTTTACATTTTACTGAGCCGGCGCTGAACGGGTAAAAGAGAGTTTCACAGGAAATTATGAGCAGTTTCGAATTGCCCAAACATTTACAAAACATAGACTACTTTAGCATTGTCTTTTATTTCTCATACAAAAAAAAAGTTGCATGCAACTTTGAGTGACTCCGGTGCGGTCCACCGACTAATAAATTAACCAGACTGGAAACACGAGCTTCGGGTTGTGTCGTTTTTTACGGAATGTCCCGAGCGGCGGCCGTATAAACAACATGGCCGCCGCTCGGGAAATTCCGATTCTAGTTCTATCTGCAGTAGATATGTCTTTTTATTTGTCAAAATTGGTTGTGCATATATTAATTTCTTGATGCGGAACCAAACTTCCGCGTTCAGTAGGCGCATCAAAATGGTGTCATTCAAAATTGTAGCTATGCTGAAGCGTCGGTCGTTACCGTAAAACTAATGTGGCGGATGGTTCATGACCTTTCGCTGTTTTGTGACGTCACACAATGGGATCATCCAGTCTGGGTATTTTATTAGACTGTGGTGCGGTCCGTTCAATGCGCTAAAATCAACAATGGGACCAGATTGCACTTCTTTTCACTTTCGTAGCTAAGAAATGCCAAGGACATGAGGAAAGAAACGTCGGTGATGAAATGATTTGAACTGTTTCACACGATAGGAGGAGAGAGAGAACGTGCAGTATGTTCTGACGCTAGTATCCAACGGTGTAGGCATATAATAATAATAATATATCAGACTGCCCGTATAGCAGTGTGTATTTTGTTCCAATCACCAAAGAGTCTCCATATCTATCACATGAAAGGCCAGCTGGAAAGATATTACCTACAGCAAAGCCCAGCAATAAAGTCTTTCCCCGGCACTGGCACTAATTCATCAACCGTTTACATCATCTAGTTGAGACATCCAACTCAGCGACTATCCTTGCAAACTGTGAGGTAATCTTGTGTTGTCTGGCTCTTGGCAGCCTTGTGAAAGATACGATCACCCCTACAAAACGAACCAACAGAGAGAGAAAAAAACTCTGTGGGTACGAAAAATAGGAAAAGATATGGACGATGATTCTGTTGTAGTTATTACAGATTGAGCATGCTTTGTCTGCCCCCGAGATAGACAAGTGAAAGATTAGATCTAATACATCTGACGATTCAGGGGCAAAGTTTCTACCTCACAGTCTGGCACTTTCTTTTTCTCTAGTGCTGGCGCGATTTAACAGCAATCGGCGAGGTTGAGAGTTTGCTGTGTCTGATGAGAAAAAATAAATTGAACCTGACCATCGATTGCCGTAGTAACACAGGATTTATCTCCAATGTCTCCAAGAATTTCATGCTGTTGTTGTTGTTTCCAGAGATATTTGCTTTTATTTTTTTTCTTAGCAATCTGTCCTTGCAGACAGTTTAAGGTAAAGAGAGTTGCTTTATGAATTATGTCTTGTTGTTTTTTTCGCGGAGAGTGGGGTGGTATCTACAGATTTTGAAAGAATATATTATCCATGATGGTTTAGGAAGACCAGCTTTCGAAATTTTGAAGAAACTGTTGATATCAGATTTATAGTTGGTGGCTCACAAATTCAAGTCTGTTTTTGGTCTGCTTTGACTCAGCTCACGAGATCTCTCCTTCTGCCACCCGACCCCAGACAGCTTTGACGCTCCCGAACTAGTGAGACAGACTTGTTTCAGTCTTCCTGGAGCGTGAGCTCTCGCTTTAACTCCATAGTCCATATACTATAGACAAGGTGGTCTAGAGGCAAGGTGCTCGCCTCTCATGCCAAGGGTACCAGGTTCAAAACCCGGCCAGTGCAGGCATGTTGGAAGTTTGGGATTTTTCTCATATTTTCGTGTCCCTGATCCTATTGGGGGGTGGGGGGTAGGAGGTAGGATCGAGTATCTAGTCTTCTCGGATAAGGACGAAAAATTCGGAGGGCCCGCATGCACGTTGCGCCCTATACCTTGGCAGGTGGGAATCGTAAAGAGCAGGCCGAACAGGCCGCTGCACGGGCAAAATTAAAATTAATAAATTAAAATTTAACCCTATCACCCTATCACCCCCCCCCCCTCTACCACCAACACAAAATTTGTTATTCATTATTAAATATATATTAATATATATTCAAATATTATTATAACACTTTATAATACAGTTGTGAGTTGTGAACTGCGTCTAACAGGCTGCGTTGCAATTTGCTCCGAGATAGAGGTAGAGAGAGAGAGAGATGGGAGAGAAAGAAAGAGAGAAAGAGAGGGAGAGATGCAAATCGAGAGAACAATACTTTCTGTAAAGCCCCTTGAGCGAACTTGTTTGGATTAGGCGCTAGATAAATGATCTCCATTATTATTATTATTATCTCATGCAAAAACCGAGACAATACAGACTTGAACTCAGTTGACCACCAGCCTATTTGTTTGATGTCATCGTCTCAGTTCAAATCTGTAATTTGTTCGGCCGTTGCTGTGGGCATTTCGCCGGGTCTTTATTGGTTTCTGACGTTGTGAAGATAACAAAGATAACAGATGCATTGGTTATTACAATTCTTACGCCATGGCTTCCCTGAAACCATCTGCTCACCTTCACAACGGACATTTTGCGCTGATGATACATGCAGCTTTGAGTACAGCCATCAAGTATTCTAAACCGGATTACTCTAAAGTTTCCATTCAATCTGCGCCATGAAGAAGGAGCAGTTGCTCCAAATCACAAACACACCGAGCGTGCACAAGTTACCACGACAACGATGCTGTTTTACGGGGAAAAGTCGTTATCTCCAGTTAAGGCCAAATTCAAGTTTATAAACTGAAGTGTGCTTTGTCATTCAAGTTGGGTTATAATTTTGTACGGCTAATACTTTCATTTAGTCATTACCAAATGGAAACTGCACAGAGAATAAGGCAATGCATCACATCTTTTGTAGTTGTTATTTCCTTCTCCATTAAAATTGTATTCTTTTGGCATATACAGTCTTTTTCAATAGCACGGTAGAAAGAAAAACTATTTTTTCCCAGAAAGCATTGGCAACAGTCATAATGTACTTGAAGACCGCTTACTCAAATGCTACCAGTACCATACCAAGAACATAATAATATTGTAGCTCCGGATCACCAAATATAAAACGCAGCGAGCCGCCATCATTCATTGCAATGGAAGGGTTCATATTTTTCGTGGACGTGCTGTTAAGTGTTGATTCCTGGTAGTGATCCGCTGCACCGGTAGGTTTATTTTGTTTATTAGCCTAGACTTTTGACATACCCCTCAGGATTTTAACTCACCCTAATGATTTTGTGAATAATGCTACTAATATTTTTATTTTATCATGCTATCATATCACATTCCATTAGTCGTAAATAAACAGGCATTGTAACAAATTGGCCCGCCCGTCTCTATTTATTATCATTCTCTCAATAATAACAGTATTTTTCTCACTGGCCAGAATAAGATGTCCTTGTTTTCCAATATTGTTGTGGCTCTCAGAAATAAACCATAAACCATACAGGGAGACTGACCAGTGTTGGCGTCTTCATGTTGCTATGGTGACCGGCCGGAGTAATCATAGCGGTGAGGCTGAAACGTTGTCACGGGTTGGAAACAGAGACGTCTATGGTATTGTGTGGCGTTGTTTAGTGTTGGTCCCACCAGTATCGATTACAAAGTTATTGTTAAGAAATACAGTTGAGGAAGAAGGTAGTGAATCGACTGTTTTGTTTTTATATATCTGACAGTGTACGTGTCTGAAAGCAAGACGGTGTCCAGTGTTCACTGCACTATGTACTACCTCGTCCCTAATTTCTGAAGATCTGCACGCTGCTGCGTTAATTCACTTATCTATTGTTGAAAAGGCGATTCTCGTGATTAAATGTCAGAATAATCTCTAAGACCCACAAAGAAAGCCAATTATTAATATCATATCTATTTCTCTCTTGTCCACTGTCTGTGCCCAGCCAACCTGTGGATCTTTTACTGCATTATCAAGTACATTTATTATGCAAGTCATTTTTCCGTAGGCTTCTGAATTTCAGACATTGCCTTTGGAATACTTCAGTTGAAGTATCCGATATTAGAAAAGAATAACTTATTTCGTGTTAAATTTAACACACTAAAAATTCGTTACAGATGTAATGAAATAAACAAAGGAATCTACTTTTTTTTTTTTAATTTATTTTATACCAAAGTGATGAAAGTTTAAACTGAAATTCACTTTTTCATGTTTCATATCAACATGTTGCGATAACGTTGATGGCCCACTGAGTCAAGTCTGTTTCGCCTCTGTTTTGATTCAGGCTTCAAATCTCCATTTTCTGCCAGCTGACCCAAGACACTTTGGACGCACCGGAACTACTAGTGATTCGGACTTGTTTCAATCTCACCAATGCTCGAGGTCCCGCTTAACAACAGGGTCATTCCACGTCACACGCTAATCCTGAGACAAAACAGACTTGTCTCAGTCCGCCACTGGCCTCATTTCATCGTATATACACTAACCTTCACTAGAAATGTCAGAGAAAGTTGTTTTTTGTTGTTTTAATCTACTTCTATTTTATACCATGGTTTTGAATGTTCAACTTAAATTCAGTTTTTGTTGGGGTTTCGGGGTGTTTTCTTTGGGGGGGGGGGGGGGGGCATTTCCGAATTTAGATGAAGAGAGGCCCTAGGCTTTTCTTGCTGTAATTCCCCTCCCCATCCCCTACCTACACGCCTAGAGGAAGATGGCAGTGTTTTAAATAATTGGAGTAATGCCAGTGACGATGACAGGTTTTTAAAATTTCGCACTTTACAATTCCTTCTCGAAAGGACATACGCTAGGAAAATTATAAAAGATTTGTTCAGAAAGTACAGTGCATTGTAACATCATTATTATGTAAGAAAATGCTATGCGTGTCAAAAAAGATCATGCAGATTTGCCTGAGACGGCGACGTCCCCCTAGATTTTGAGATCCTGGGTTTCAACCTACATAGCCTAATGGTAAATCCGGCACTGTGTCCGTTTAAACTTGAGAGTATAAAATCTGTACTTTCCCTGTAGAACAACCAGCGTCTCATCGGCTTATAGGTGCTGTCATTACAAATCCTACATGGAAGTCTCTAGGGCCCAGCTCTGGCTTTGCATTCAAAAGGAGGCTTAGAAGATCATTGCCCTCTTCACTGACTGATCAGGATACCACAAACATTTAAAGGTCTTATCCTAAAACCCCTAGATGTAGTTCGACTTATTTTAAGTCGGGCTCATGTTTATGACAATGTTTAGGATGTCAAACGTCCGCTGGACACATGAAACTTTAACTATCAAGTTGATTTTGGAAATCTACTTCTCCGAAGTTAGAGACGCGCCTTCTAGATGATCATTATAAACACAACAGGAAAGTGTGGCTTTTGTCAAATTGGTTTTGTTGTTTTTTGTGGGTTTTTTGCCACAATAGATCAGTAAAAATGTAATTTTTCGACA
>OZ007573.1:16296051-16551051 GCA_963931925.1 Onchidella celtica | reverse complement strand
TTGTTGTTGTTGTTGTTGTTGTTGTTGTTTTTGCCGGCTCAAAATGTCGGAACACTTTTTTTCTGTTCAACTCAGTTGTGGCTCAAAATCAGGAAAAGTATTAAATATATAGCGAACTTCAAAACCTTTTAAAATATGCTTGTGTATACTTTTACGTCTTTCTATGTTTTATAGAATTTAAGGCTCAGCTGTTAAAAGGCCTTTCCTGGTTCATTGGGGGCCTTACTTTCTTTATAATATGAAATACAATCAATACCACACACGTTTTTCTAATTTTAAGTAGCAATCTATATAAAAAAAATAAAAAAAACGCCAGGGCTATCCAGTCACGCAGGGTTCTGATTGGCTCTGTCTTCTTTTATATCTTGTATCAATGTTTCAGCTTTGAACGTAGGATAGCACGACAAACGGATCAGTGTCTTGGTGAAATTGATTGCAATATCTCAGCGACAATCATAGTTGACTATCGGATAACGTGTACGGAGATGCTTTCTCTCTCAGGTGCCAGGGACGTATGGGCAGATCAATTGTTGGCAGTAATGAGAAAAGATCATTTGACACTGTGGCTGTGTACACGGTTTATGGCGTTTCAAAAGAGAAGACTTTGGTGAAGGAGATAATATGGGCAAACAGGCTGCCCGTTTTGATAGGATAAAGCGGGCGGGCGGGGGGTGTGAAGATTTTGTATGTTTATGACTGAGTAACCAGGCCTGACTGCTGGGGATTCCTTGGGCTCTTATATATATTCGGACTTTGCATATTATTATCATCATACTATAAAAGCTACATTTTAACAGAATGTGTAGATTTCGCGGACACGCGAAGAAGGCATCATGCCTTCGTGTCCAGGACAGAACTATGTACTCAAGTGGACCCGCAGCGAATCTTGTCCGAATCTTCCGAAGGAAGCCAAAAACTACAAGTTGATGTAACAAATTTTTACATTACGGGCCATTTCCTGTTAGATTTTTAATTTCACTTTTATTTGATCTTATTAAAATTTGTAGGAATATGAGAGCTGACGGCTAGCCCAAAGTAAGATAACGAAAAACCGCGAGAGGCCTACCGTGGAAGTTGTCGCGTCGACTAGCCGTTAAATCCGAACTCAAACTCAAAGTATTATTATTGCAGTAGGCCCATAGATGTGCTTAGCGCAAAGGCTCCGAAACTACGCATTGAGAAGGTATGAAAGTAAGCTTTCCGGTTTACGTAGGTATATTCTTATATGAGAACTCATAGTGCCTTTATAATTTTGTCCGTTTGAATCTCTGAAACATCATCAACTCGAGCCGACATTTTAAAGAAGAATTGGAAATGTGGGGTCCTGTTGTCATTCTTCCGCTTTTGTTTCTTCCCCGTTTGTAGATCACGTACTTTGGTGGGTGGTTGTGAGTGCTTCTGGTACGGTCTCCATCTGCCCTGTCATTCTGTTACATAGTGTCTCTCGTCTTACTTCTTCCTAGCACAACGTGACCGTTATTGTGTTGATGTACTTTCTCAAAGTCAAATTGAAACTGCTTATTATTTTCATTAGTAGTAGTAGTAGTAGTAGTAATAGTAGTAACTGTAGTAGTAGTAGTAGTAGTAATAGTAATTGCAGTAGTAATTGCAGTAGTGGTAGTAGTAGCAATTGTAGTAGGAGTAGTAGTAGTAGTAGTAGTAATTGCAGTAGTAGTAGTAGTAGTAGTAGTAATAGTAATTGCAGTAGTAATTGCAGTAGTGGTAGTAGTAGCAATTGTAGTAGTAGTAGTAGTAGTAGTAATAGTAATTGCAGTAGTAGTAGTAGTAGTAGTAGTAGCAGCAGCAATAGTAATTGTAGTAGTAGTAGTGGTAGTAATAGTAATTGCAGTAGTGGTAGTAGTAATTATAGTTGTAGTAGTTGTGGTTGTAATTAGTGTAGTAGTAGTAGCAGCAGTAATAGTAATTGTAGTAGTAGTAGTGGTAGTAATAGTAATTGCAGTAGTAGTAGTAGTAATTGTAGTAGTAGTAGTGGTAGTAGTAGTAATTGTAGTAGTAGTAGTTGTTGTGGTTGTAGTTAGTGTAGTAGTAGTAGCAGCAGTAATAGTAATTGTAGTAGTAGTAGTGGTAGTAATTAGTGTAGTAGTAGTAGCAGCAGTAATAGTAATTGTAGTAGTAGTAGTGGTAGTAATAGTAATTGCAGTAGTAGTAGTAGTAATTGTAGTAGTAGTAGTAGTGGTAGTAGTAGTAATTGTAGTAGTAGTAGTTGTTGTGGTTGTAGTTAGTGTAGTAGTAGTAGTAGCAGTACTAGTTTCATTATCATTATTTTAGTGATACTCTCGGGGTGCTTTCTTCACTAATTTTCATGAACTGGTGAAGTCTGATAATAATAGTCCGGTCGCCACAGTGGCATTTTCTGACTTCTCCCCTTACATGACCTAATGTTTAAACTGCCCACATCAGTCGCCGTGTCATTCATTATGCAAAAGGGTAATCAAGATTCATGCCAGCACTGGGGCTCACACTTTAGTGCTAGGGACCAGTGCGAGTCCGTGCAAGTTAAGGGCACCTTTTTCTCTAGGGAACACGGCCAAAAGCTGCGCAGGCATCAGAACTGCAGCAATAAATAAAAATTCCCCGTCCGTACGGGATACTAAACATTTGCTCGACCTTCGTCACAGGCCAATGGTTGCCCGATGCAAAATGGCATTATGAAGCATCTAGCAGCGCGGATGTTTTGATAAATGAAATCATGAGGTTAATTGCAGTTCTCTAGAGAGTCATAACGTAAACACCGGATGGCCATTTGGAACATTAAAATGTAAAAAAAAAAAAAAAACACGAACCAGAAATATCAAATTAATGACTGAGTCACCGCTCGTGAAATATTTAGAAGACAATAATTGTTAGGGCTGGGAACTCCAGAATTTCTTTAATATTTATACACTGCGTGTTAAAAAAAAAGTTATTGTTCCCACTGGTTGTTGTATTTTTCATAAAGTGTTCCATTTTAATTTCGGGGAAGATCAGAGTTTGTCACAAATGCGCGACGCATGTGAACTTCAACAAATTATGCATTATTTACTGACATTACAATTATCAAAAGTTGTTTTTCTATGGCCGGGGACGTCAGTAATTGATATAGAATTACAGAAAGAAAAAGGATAGTAAACATTCAAGAAAGAGGGTTCCTTTGTTAAACTGAGGCATTTTTATTTTATCTCTTGAAATCTTCGTAAAAGATCTAATAATGACCTGCCGCGAAGCCATTTTCATCATTATTACTGTCGGAAGTTGAGTTGAAAAGTTTGTTTTGGTTTTGTTGTTTGTTATTTTGAGTGTGTGTGTGTGTGTGTACATGTGTGTGTGTGTGCGTGTGAGTGTACGCGCATACTATAACAAAATACCTCTGTGCATCCATACATTTTTTTTAGGCGAGTACCGCACTTAGTCAAGTCTGACTTGCATCTGATTTGACACAGCGGGCCACGCTCTCTTTCTTTCAGCTGACTCAAAACAATTTGGACGTCGAACTACTGAGACAGACTCAGTGTCATTTTTTTTTTTTTTTTTACCAAAAATGACTAATGAATAAGTAAAACACTCTTTGCCACTGTATACTTGTCCACAGCATCCGTTCCGCTATAGAGGCAAAGAGAGTTTTTCATACGTCATTTTCCCTAAAAATAGCGGCGCGGGTGCTGTGGACAAAACGTCTTAGGTCAGTATCGACCGTGCGGGAGTTCCCATTTAACTTCACAATTCACATCTCACACTAAATCCGAGACAAAAGAGTCTTAGCTCCACCCCCAAAGAGGTTATATATAGCTAGAGGTCAGACTAGCGCTACGCAAGTCTCCGCGTGGCGTCGTCGGTAGGTGAAGTAAAGATGGCGGCCAACTTACGGCAATCCTGCCTCGACCTAGACAGTACGGCTAAAGTAAAGCCAACTTACGGCAAGCCTGCCTCGACCTAGACAGTACGGCTAAAGTAAAGCCAACTTACGGCAAGCCTGCCTCGACCTAGACAGTACGGCTAAAGTAAGGCCAACTTACGGCAAGCCTGCCTCGACCTAGACAGTACGGCTAAAGTAAAGCCTACTTACGGCAAGCCTGCCTCGACCTAGACAGTACGGCTAAAGTAAAGCCTACTTACGGCAAGCCTGCCTCGACCTAGACAGTACGGCTAAAGTAAGGCCTACTTACGGCAAGCCTGCCTCGACCTAGACAGTACGGCTAAAGTAAGGCCTACTTACGGCAAGCCTGCCTCGAGCTAGACAGTACGGATAAAGTAAAGCCTACTTACGGCAAGCCTGCCTCGACCTAGACAGTACGGCTACAGTAAACAAACCTAAGCCTAAGATAATACGGTCTTTCAGATTGTTTGAACGGGGATTACAGTAGTAATGAGCAGACTTTAATCTATGGATTGGGTGAACAACGAAAATGTAAAAAATTTAATCCCACCAAAAGAAAAAAAAACAAACATTGTGAATTATGACAAAATACAAAATGTACGGATGAATTTGAACCTCCATCTCTAAAGAGGAATGAACAAGAATAAAATACTGAGACGTTCCGACAAAAACTACTTTCGTTAGCACTGGCCTTGACACAGTATTTGCAATCGCTTTGTCCACCCCTTTAATCACCGGTTTGCCAGTACGTAATAAAATTAATGAAGTCCGTGAGTGTTCACCTACTAAGCCCAAAGACTGTCTTTACTTCAACAACAAAACAACCCCAGTTCAGTTGAAACGAAGTCAATGATAAACTGAGCCCTCACGAGGGTGCATTCCAGTACATAATTATAAATAATAATGTAGTGGATTTTATAGCATTATTCCTAATTATAAACTTGGGCGGCTAAGCCTGACTAAAACGAAAGAACATCATAACATCGTGAATCTAGCTAGGCTTATTCCATTGATTACCCATCGTTATTCCCTTTATATCGGACAGAGACGATTTTTACAGACACTGATCTACAGAAAGTGAATTAGGTGCCTTCCTTTTGGCCTGCAGAAGATTTTTTTTTTTTCTGTATTTGGAGGCTCCAAATGCTGAGGATGTATTTTTATTTTTCACTTTGCTTTGTGTCGCTGACTGCTCCTCTCCGGTTTGCCTTTTCACGAATGCATGAGCCCGTGGCGTCATCACTTCCTTGCCTGTGTGTTCACTATTACACAAACTACCCATTGCGCAGTTCATTGTCATTTTCATGACTTCTGACGGGGTGCGTAGGGCTTTAACGTGCAAAGAGGATGCTGTAAGATCAAAGATACTAGATGCAATAAGATGAGACAGTCTAAGAATAAAGAAACAATTGCAAAAACAAAATAAATTTAAAGGAACGAGGAAGGTGAAGCAGATCCATTTTAAATCACCCATAACTGAAACCAAAAAACAGATTTATCCCGGGCAGTGCCAGATACCTCAGCTAGTTTGTAATAATATTGTGGTGTGAACTGTACCAAGTGACTTGAGAAGCAGAGAGATAACCTCTTTTAAATTTCAATAGCAGACCATGCCTTATGGTTAAATATAAAGAAACAAATAACCTTCTGTGGTCTTTGCTGCTGTTCAATGCTTAAATCTCCAAGCTGCAAGAGTATTTAGCAATGCCAGCATCTAAAAACAGAATTTAACGTTAACCTTAAAGAAAACTATCATTGGCCCGTCTTTCTAGCCTGTTGCCATGGTAACTTAAACAGCACGAAATGAAGTCTAGGCGGATGAGCCTTTGCAGATGGCTTGGAAGCGACAGTTTTGTTTGGATATCATTGGTGGTAATGCGCAGGAAGAAGACAGATTCGTGTAATATGTTCTATCTTGATAAGTAATAATCTTTCGGTGCAATTTGTGTCTGTGTAGCCAGATTTAGCTCTTCTGTGCACTTGTCTTCGTTGAATGTTCAACCTTTTAAAAGTATCATTTTCTTAATGTGCACTGGCATTTTCAAAAAATCTGAATGATAATTGAACTTACGAAAGGCGCTCGGCTCTTGTTTTCTTGCTTTTTGTTGTTTATTTAATGGTGATGATGAAGATAATGATGGTGGTTCAGATATATAAGTTCTGTAGTGTCTGGACGTAAACTGTGATTACTGCAAAGATGGCCTTTATTATGGCAAAACTATGTTAGTGATGGTGGTGGTGGTGGTGGTGGTGGCGCTGATGGTAATGGTTGCGGTATGTTACGGGGAGGGATAATGCGGTGGTGGAAGTATGATGCTCTTGATGGTATGTCAAATATGGCAAATAGAAAAAGGCGCATTATAATTATGTAGCAAAGCCTCGGCTAAGAAATAATATAGAAACCGTATGATAAAACGCAAAAAGAAAAGGAAAAACAGGTATAATTTTAGATCACTGGTTCTCAGCGTGGGCGATGTCGCCCCCCCCCCCTCCCCTCCCCCGAGGCGATCTTGGTATGGGGGAGGGGGCGAAACAGCAGAATAGGGCGACAAGGGGGCGAAAACATGAACGAAGGACAATTTGGGGGCAAATCCAGGATGGTCACTGAGTTGTTCAACAGCATGCATGACCAGCAAAAGCCCATTTCTTTTAGTGCTTTTTGATAAAGAATGCTTTCTGACTGGTAATGAATGATCAACACTTCTATTGTCATTAATAAGGCTTTGGAAAACCTAACATCATAATTTGTGTGTAGTCTTGTCTTCTTGTGAAATGACATATCTGTTGGGTTTGAGTAAGGATTTTTGAGGGGTGTGAGAGGGAGGGCAAAGAGAAGAGAGTGTGGAAAGAAAACTTGGAGCCTAAAAGGTCGCGGGGGTGGCCTGAAAAGGGTTGAGAACCACTGCTTTAGATCGATAACTTTCTCAGGGGGGAAAAAAATGTAACAGGATAGAACATTGAAAAAATTACAATCCTGAAGACACAAAACAATCGTAGAATGTTTTACAAATACCAGTACTTAGCTGCGAGTTCCGGACTTGGCTTTTCGGAACACAGCCCGTCCGTCACATATTTTGACTTCGCCTCAAGCCTTGCTGCTACTCTCCCAGATGTTCTGTGGTTTTCTATAATATTTTGAAAGGATGGTAGATCTTTTGATTGTGGTGGTATGGGATAATTGTAATTATCATGGTAATGCTGACTGCTGGAGCCATGTATGAACGGTGGTTGATGCTGAGTGAGAAAGAGGAACACTTTGAAAACACCTCATAAAAAGGTTCATTTTGAGAATAAACGATAACATGGAATGTTTCATGGCGCTTTTAAAGAAACGCCGCACGCCGGGTGGATTGACGGATAGAAGGTGCTGTTGCTTTGTCGCTCCAAATAAAAAAAATGACTTTGCTTACAGTACGGACAGCTGTTGTGCGCGAACGTAGGCTTGGTTTGTTCCCAAGTCCCCAGGTCCGCGGGAACTGACGCCGCGGGTGCTGGTCTAACAAGGTCCATGTGAATGTAAACAAACAGCGACTTTACAAAATGGCTTTAGAAATAATAATAAGGAAAAAGTACAAGAAACGACGTCAAACTGATGCGGTGAAGATAACCAGAGTAAATAATGAACTCCTTCTAGCCAGGACAAGCCGGGATTAAGCTGTGTGTTCTTTCCCGCCTCCTCCTCCTCTTTCGTGGTCTTCGTCGTTATCTTCATTTCACATTTACTTTTCCTTTGTTTTCATTTTCTGTTGCCTCCTCTCCTTCAACTTCATCTCTTGCTTTCTTTTTTCATTTCTTTAATGATCTGTTGTCCCTCAACATCTTCTTCTTCTTCTTTGCCCATCGTTATTATCTCTCCTCCTCCATTTTATTTCTTTGCTTCCTCTTTCTACTCCTTACCTTTTTCTCGATGATTTCCTTTTTTTTTTTTTTTCGTTTTTTTTTTGTTGTTGTTGTTGTTTTGGGGTTTGTTTGTTGTTGTTGTTTTGGGGTTTGTTTGTTGTCGTTGTTTTTTTTGTTCTTTCTTTTTCCTTTTCTCCTTCATATTACGCCCACTCCTTTCTATTTGGCTTCCTCTTCCTTCTTATTCTTTATCTCCATTAGCCACAATTTCTTTATCTCCATTAGCCACAATTTCTTTATCTTCATTAGCCACAATTTCTTCTTTTAGTAGACAAATCACGTTCTTAAATCACCAGGAACATCAGTACTGTTGATCCTTTAGACATTTTTTGTTCAATAAAGATACATATAAAGGTCAATAAAGAAAACATAAAACTGAGGTTGTCGAAAACGCTTTGCACTGAAACCCAGACTTGTCTGAGATCTTTAGTCATTCACTTTGTATGCGGAAGTTACAGAGTTCCTGCTGTGATATACTTAAAGAACTAGACTGACAGTAGTTTGTTCTTGCACTTAAAAAAAGAATCTAGGTTAAGATTCAAACTGCCCCAGACGTGAAAAATCTTGAACCCAATTGAAAATGTGGTAACCTGTCTACTCTGGCAGAACTAGAGGCCGTATAATGTCCTTTAAATGATTTCTTAAAATAACAGCGAGAAGAAATGAGACAGACTGAGTGAGAGAGATGAAAATATTAACGCTTTAGTTCTCACTTGAGTGAATAGGTAGAGCATGAACCGCGCGTTGTTCTCACTTTAATCCAAACCTAAAAACATTGCGACAATGAACGTTTTGCGCTAGTGGCGTACATGATGTGCCTTTAGAGTCATGGGGGTTAATTAACAGTACAGCCCCAGAACTGTATTTCAGTTGGGAAAACTATCCTCTTTTAAAATGAACGATGAAGGGCAGACTCCGAATGTGAGTGTGGAAAGATTAAGAAGGAATAAGAAGGATGGAACTCGTCCTCAAGAGTGTTACGACATCATTAAAACTACTTGGCTGCTGACTCCGGCAATATCGTCGCTGCAGGATTCTAAACAGCTAACTCTGAAAAAGCAGTGTATTGGTTTTTTTCCGGAATTAGGAGTTACATCACATAACACATCCTATAAATAAAATAAGCCCTGGATAAGTAATGGGAAACATTTTCGGTACCAGTACCGATTCCCAGCTCCAAAGTGTGTATGACAGCCTTGCTATTCAGTTTTTTCACTCTACTGTAAAATTTACAAAAACCGAGTTAGCCGTTTAGAATCTTTCAGCGACGATATGCTGATGTCATATTTAAAGTTGTATTTCGATCACCAATACGTAAATTTAGGTGCAGAACGAAATTTCCGATCATATTTTTTGTTATTCTACTTGAAGGTGTCTCTTTTTTGTGGCTCAAGAAAAAAAAATCCTAAATAAATAATATCAACGGTTGACTTTTGTCCAAAAAACGTAATCTATAGTCAAGAAGTTAGCCATTGTGCAAAGTTTCAAACTTTTTTCTTACGTGGTCACAAAGTTTTATGTGCTACATATTCACCCTCTAGCTAAATTATAGTATGATAATGTCTCATGGGCGGAGTTCTGTTTTCCATCACATTGTCGGCACTGAGAATGAACCTTTTGTTCCTTCCATCTCCTCCGTTTTTAAAACTGACACAGGGCAAACACATTGCATACAGTGGCCCATCATAGATCTTAACGCGAATATCTCTAATTCTTTCCCCATTGTTCTCCTTTCTCTTTCTGCCTCTATCTCCATCACCCTTTCTCTCTCTCTCTCTCTCTCTCTCTCTCTCTCTCTCTCTCTCTCTCTCTCTCTCTCTCGTTTCTGTTATGTTCTTAGCGGTACGCTTTTTCTTTCACCGTCCTGACACTGTCCCTCTCTGTACTCACACTGTCACCATGCATGCTTGTTTGCAAATGTGCTCAGCCACTGTGTGTGTGATATTCACCAAGCGACCCTGGGCTTATTTCGTGTCCGTGCACAAAGAGATCCCCTTCTATCTTGTTTTCACAGTTGGTCAAAGATCTGCCTCTGAGTGTGGACATTTGGGACTTCGGATTTCTATAGCTGCTCTCTATCTCCTCTGGGAGTTGTCCGGAATGCGCGACAATAATGAGAGAGAAAAGAAAGGAGATTAATGAAGTAGTCCTGGCGATTGCAGTGGTCACTGTCTTGAGAAAGTCCGAGAAAATTGAGAGATTTGACCCGTGCCACGTGAGCCTGAGAATTGGGAGTTATGAAGAACCTCCGGAAGGAACAGAAAGTTCTCAAATACCAATATGAAAAGCTTCATCGGCCAAATTTGCTTCAAACTATTGATTAGTCCGTTAAAACCTTAAAATAGCTAGGCATTGATCCATACAAACATTGCTTTTTAAAGAAAGAATTGCATTAGTTTGCTATGTCGAATGTTAGGTGTCTTTTGAAAGTGATGCATTATGATCAGTTATAATTAGAAATTCTTCAGGTTGTTTATGTAAATGATTTTCCTCTAATTGAACTAGTCCACCATCAAGTGGAGAGGATGAGGGGCGATCATTAATTGGCCGGTGCAAGTTTTATTCATCTTTTTGAATTTGAAGTAACTTTCCACTTTCCAACAGAGCTTAGATTAAATGGCTATTCTGAAAGAAAAATTTTGGGTGTATAGTAGCCAAACTATGCACTTGGACACTGAACTTGGCGCATATATTCGTGTTGCTCTGAAGTCAGTTATAATAATAACTTCAACAGTGAGATACGAATGATGAAAATTAACCCACAGCTTCAGATAACTGACGATAGTTCGTTTAACGAAGCAACTCGTGAACTTTTCTCAAAGACAAAACGCTTTATTAAAAGCGAAATCTGAAACGATGGCCGTGGTTTAAGGGTTGCGAATTGGTAACAGCTTTTCTACAGATCCCAATGCACTATTACTATTATTAGAAATGACCCTGTTACAATCTTAACTTTCCAGACGCTTCTTCCTGCTCCTCATTCTGTGTCACTAAAGGGCAAACAACGAAGAGATGGATGCTATTTCAGAATTCCATTGTTAAAATGGATCATGTCGAGACAGTAGCGATGAGGACACAAAATGGTCTAGAAATCACATTTTGGTGTGTTTGATTGTGCAGAGATACGCGAAACAGAGCTGGTCTCGTTGTTAAACATAGAGACGCCATGTGAACGGATCACTTTCTTCTGTTCTGGAAAGCTAATCTAAATCAAATATGGCTATCGCAATTTTTCTCTCTCTCTCTTTCTCTCTCTCTCTCTCTTTCTCTCTCTCTCTCTCTCTCTCTCTCTTTCTCTCTCTCTGTTCCTCTCCCTCCCTCTCTCTGTCTCCCGCCTCTCTCTCCGTCTCTCCTTCTCTGTCACTCTGCCTTTTCTCTATCCCTTTTCCTCGGTCTTTCTCTCACCGTGTCCCTGTCTCCTTCTCTTTCATTCTCAGTCTACCTAACTACTGACAACCTATGAGTAGATTTTATTCTGGGCATTGATCCAGTATCTATCTATCTATCTATCTATCTATCTATCTATCTATCTATCTGTCTATCTATCTATCTATCTATCTATCTATCTATCTATCTATCTATCTATCTATCTATCTATCTATTGAATCGATCGATCTATCTATCTATCTATCTATCTATTTATGATAATCTAACTATCTATCTATCTATTTATGATAATCTATCAATCTATCTAATTATTTAATCTATCTATCTATCTATCTATCTATCTATCTATCTATCTATCTATTTATGATAATCTATCTATCTATTTATCTATCTATCTATCTAGGTGAGGGTATTTCATCAGTAAGGACTTTTTGGATAGGATGTAGATCTTTTCTAAAATCTTGTAATTTTCCTCCTCGGGGCACCTTTCAACAGCCTTGAACTTTTCTCAAATTTTCAACATTTTCCAGGCATTTTTTTAAATACATTAGAACATTTAATAATTAAAATGTAGGGCCGCAGGAACTCAGATTTGCTAGGCTAGGAAAATGGCGATGATCTGAAATTATCCTCTTTTTAGAACCAAGTGACACTTCAGTGTAAACTAATCATTTTAAACACACTCCAAGTGCACGAGAAAAATACTTGAAATAACATTAAATTGCACGTTTACGGTGTAGGCTACAATTTGAGTACTCACGTGTTGATTTCAAATGTAACACCATCTCCTACCGATAAAGGTCAAAGTTAATCGACATCAATTTTTTAAAGCCCTGAGGAATACACTGAATGGCGTAGCATTTTGTGAAATTTTTGCTGTTGTTATTGTTGCTGCAAAGTGTTTGTTTCATTTTCTTACATCGTCATTTTCATTGCCATAAAGAGTTGCACATTTTTTTCTTTACACGTAAAAATGTCGTTAATTTTCATACGAAGTTTTCCTCACACGTTGCACCACGCGAAACTACTACTGCCATTCGTGATGTATTTTGCAGGGAGTGTGTGTGGGGGGGGGGGCGGGAGTTTTTTTAGAGCGGGGGAAGGGAGGGGTGACTGTGTCCATCAATCGGGAACCACCGCCACAGCAGTCCTGACCTTTTACCTCTCCAGCATCTTGTCACCGGTGTTAAATAACACTCGTTTTCCCCCGTATAAATGATCCGGCGGACTAAAGGGACTCCGGGTTGACTGGCATGTTGAGTCAATGCAGAATTTGTTTACATACGCTCGGATATGGGGGCAGATTATTGGGATCTTTTCGCTGGACGCTTGGGCATGGCATGTGGACAAGGCAGGGATGCTTGTGTTTGGTTAAAGGCGTGAGGTTAGGACTCAACTCTTCGGGGGGCCCACAGAAAACTGATCTACGGTATCTTTTTATCAGATAAGGGGAAGCTTTCGTTCCCTTTTCATAGCGCCGTAGTTTGTTTTCTACAATTCCTTTCACGGTACTTTTCGTGTTCTCATTGTTCCCTGATTCCTCCGATAAAAGGATGATAAACATCCGAATGCAGACTGAATGCACTAGACTAACAACTTTGCCCGGAATGATAGAGCACCGAATAGGCCGACTATAGACTGATCGAGGCTGGACGATATTGGATGACATACTCTTGCTAGGCGCCTGATTTCTGGCTGGTCATTGGTCAAGTAAGAGTGGGATGGTCAGTCAGTGTCACAGGGTTCATGCTGACCATCTGGATGCACATTTCGTCGCTACAATAACATAGTGGCATAACCGACAAAATGCCGATTTTTAGTTTTTGTGCTAAATATGTTTCTGCAGGCAAGACCTTTCATGTGTGTTAAAATGGTAATGAAAACCCAGCTTGTTTAGGTGATAATTAAGTAATTAAAAACGACACATCCGGTGCGGGCGCTTATTTTCCTACGACATAGTGGCATAACTGCTAGTTCGGAATGTCTAGCGCGAATCTCACCGAGACCGTATCACTGTCCGTATCTTGTTA
This sequence comes from Onchidella celtica, assembly GCA_963931925.1. NCBI lineage: Eukaryota > Metazoa > Mollusca > Gastropoda > Systellommatophora > Onchidiidae > Onchidella > Onchidella celtica. The sequence goes on along the minus strand of OZ007573.1, from coordinate 16,537,860 downwards.
CCTTTTGGCATCTTTACTGCTGATCCGTTTAGTTGTACTGACACCTTAATAATTATTAGACTAGCGAGGCAACTTCAGAGATCTATTACAACACAAGAGAATACAGTGTGTGTGGTCTTGACAACCCCATTTTCGAACATATAAATACAGCCTCCCAAAAATGCAGCCTCCCTACCAAACTTGGTTCTTATTTTTGTCTCACCGATGCACAAACAATCTGTCTGATTCGGCCTAACTATTAGTTCATTGCTGCCTTGAGTGCCTTCGTCAGATCCATTCAAAATGAAGTTTTTTGATGTACTTGTCCAATGGGATAGCGATGGAAGTGTTAATGTCGTCAACACAAGAGAGCTGAGAAAGATTCTAGGTTCAAACATTTTTAAAGCAGTAGCTCAAGTGGAGATGTGTTGGGAGCCGGATGGAAAGTACTACTCGGGCAAAGTGGTCGAAATGTTTTCGGCAACCAGGTCAAAACCAGAAACTTCAGATTCAGAGGATGAAGTCCCACTGGCTTTGTTGCAGAAGAAAAAATCAGGAGGCCATGAAATCCCAAGAAGAACTGCCAAAAATGAGAAACCACCAGGACAAGGTGTAGCCAACAGGGGTGCTAATGAAACTTCCATGTGTCTGCACAATATTCTGACTATGCTAGACAACAGAGGTGTGGAGGAGGTTGCACTTTTTGGGGATGGATGTTATGGCCAAAATGTGAGTGTGCATGAGAAAACCCACAATAAGCCGACAGGGCTGATTTTGAGAAAAACGGCTTTGAAGTGAAAATATGGGTCCAACACAAACTTCCAACTTGGCTGTTGTTTAGGGGACCGTGGCATGCTACAGGGTAAACTGTAGATGAGCAGTGAACACTACTTACTATGATCTCTATAATGGCTTTGTAATTAGACTATGGTCTCCTAACAACAATCACTCCAATATTACTTGGTCAATTAGCTATTGCCACTTATATGGTTAAATGCCGTTTTCTCAAAATCTTGTTTTAGGGGGGTCACTGACTTCAACTTATCAGAAATGTCTTGTCTTTTATTATATGTACAGAACTCAAAATGTCATATTGCCGACTTATTGTGGGTTTTCTCATGCACACTCACAAATAATCGTGGCGAGCATGCTGAAAACTTTCATAGTGAGTGCTGTGTCAGTACAGGTTATAACTCTTTACTTTTTTTAAACCAACCATGGACAAAGCGAAGGTGATAGCATGCATAGTCTCGTGGAGTCCCTTGCTAGAGGAGGAGAGATCCTAATTCCAGCTCAACTAGAAGCTGTAATTCAGATGGCATCTACCAAAAAAACTTTCGTTTTACAAAATTGAACACAAAGGATGTAAAAAATTGGAAGGATCTTGTAAAGGACATCGGCACATTAAAAGTTCGTTCATCGGATTGAGGAGAGATTGTGAAATGGACAAGTTTTATGGAAGTCACGGTAGAGAAAAAGGAACCACAGAAACTTTTCTATGAAACTTCCCATTTTAAAAAAAAGACTTTTACATCCTCTCACTGCCACCTCGCCGCCACAAACAAGTGATATCCAAATGTCTATCCTGTGCATATTATTATGATGAGCCTCCAAAATGCAGCACTGAGAAATATAATGATCTACTGAGCTTCTGCCGTGGAACCACCCCACTGATCAAGGAACAATTGTGTCAAGACTCTTACAAGAATCTACCATACTAAAATATCCATTATTATGAACAAAAAAATTCAGTAAAATCTCAATATTTGGTACATTTCTTGTAAAGAGGAAAAGCAAATTTTTATAGAAATTTAGCATTATGTCGAAGAAAAGGCTTTCTCCCCAAGGAGTGCTGCAAGAGCTGCCCATGGACAGAGATTGTGAAGAATCTATTAAACTTAGTGATGATGATTGTGTATCCCATGTAGATATTATTCGGATTATTGTTACTGTGCTTGTCAAAAAATCAACATAAAATGAACGAAAGACAGGTTAGTGTTATCTAATATATACTTTTCTTTGTTTGTCATTATATCACGTGATATATCTTTTTTTTTATTGGTCGTCTGTCCCTACAATAAAATAAGACACAAATACAGCACAAACACACACTGTACTAAAAACATTGCCACCCGTAATGACCTAACTGCTGCTTGCCGTTACCTCTCCTGTTTAGCAAAGCGGCACAATCAGATAGGCGCACCTTCGCGGTATGGGGTAAGACACTTTCTCTGCATCACATACCGGCATAAGTGTACCACTTCGTTTATTTTAATTAATTAGCTCATTAATTATTTTCCTTACCACAATATCATTATATGCAATGGTACAGAACTGAATTACCTTCACGTTGGTGTAAAATTCGCCCAGATCTAGCTTTCCTACCGTCTATGTTTTGGCTTCAAAACATAAGTAAAATTTCAAATTCGTTTTTCTTAAAAGTAAGTTTTTGCAGTTATGCCACTATGTTATTGTAGCGACGATTTATGCCATGCAAGTGTAAGAAACGTATTTTTAAAAATGCCCATCAGAACTGTGGATTTAAAATAATATTATGTATAATTATTTTCTTTTTCCCCTTTTTCCATAATCATTTTTTCCTCACCTCAAAGTGCACACGTACAAAGGATTTCAAGGTAATTATGCCGGCAAAGAGCGATTATCTGGTATTGTGAATTAGACACCGATATCTGATCGCAATGAGGAGACTGAAGCATCATTTACGTAATCCGCCCTGAATCTCATACAAATAACCTTGTAGAGGAAAACAGCTTTACGATATCAATCTCAGCAGTTTATAAGCCGCAATAATTCTCGAGGATCACCAATGCCAAATGTCGCCAGCTGCTCCGATAACAGTTCAACGACTGATTACGTCAAAAATCATTTGCCTCCAGTTTGATCTCCTTCTAAAAAGAAGTTTTGGTCCATATTGTCGGCGCAAGGTAAATTCATATTTTGCACAGTGAAAGCTAACTGAGATAGAATGGAGGATTTTATCTTGCAGTCTGATGTTGAAGATTTTTCTCTCCACTTGCCCTCTGGGTAGTTCAAAACATTACGTAACCTTACACAGACATTGATAAGCATTAATTATCTAGTTTCACATTTTCTTTGAAACTTGGGAAGTTTGCAGGCAGCCATCTTAAGCTCTATTCATTCCGTAAACTACAAAATAGAAGAACATGAAATTCAAAAATTTACTTTCAAGCAGAGTCCCTTTAATATTTCAGACTTCAACCTACACAAATTGATATCAAACTTCTCTCCTGTTCACGCTTTTGACAGGAAATTACTTCCACTATGAAAACTTGTTTTTCTTTCATTGTTGTTTCTTTCGCTTGTTTGTTGTGGGGCTGTATGGAGGTTATAAATAGAATTGTGCTATTTATAACCTCCTTGATCCCACAGAACATTCCATTCACAGGGAAACAGTGCAGAGTTAAGTTTGTGTTTTAGGATTGTAGTTGGGTTGTCGTTGTTGTTTTTTGAGCCACTACCAGATTAGTGGATAGGTTTAATGTTATGAAAAAACAAACCCTCAGCTAAAAGGATCATATCTAACGATCAAAACATTTCATAGAGTGTGAAACTGCCCCCCCCCCCCACCCCCGGAAAGTGGCTTTATCGTTTACGATATTCTGAAGACGCCAGTGACTCAGGAAAGTGATACATTGTCTGTGACAGATTCAAGTATACTCCAGGCCGGTGTAAGGAAGAGGGAGTGAACCTGCTCTAAAGGTACAAATGACACCAATTAGGGGAGGTCATTGCACTAATCGTACTTGATGTAGCTGTGTGAAAGGCATGTCCATTAATTGCGTTATTTGCCTTAATGCTCATCTTTCCACTGAGCCCAAAACTAACGAATTTCAAGTTCCGCTGTTGTTTAGTTTGGGAAAAATTGCACTGGGCGTATAGCACTTGTTGTTGTCGTTCGTGTTCGTCTGGTTTTTCGAGTGGAGCTGTAATTTTGTCCCTCATACTGTTGAAATGTCTCTCTTCCTGGTGATGATGGTGATGATGGTGATGATGACGACGAGGGTTGAAGTAGCGACGTCGTGCAAGATTATGTCCGTGCATAAAAGAATGGTCTAATGGCCTAACTCAGTTTTTAACTCCATTTTTGATAGAAACTGAGATAACACAATAAGCGTGCACAGGTCAATCCAACAACCTTTCAATGAAGTATAGGTCAAACTACCCCAACACCAGCTGACGATTTCCTTCCTTTTCCTTATGAACAAATATTTGGAAGTTAGTTTTCTTAACAACAAATAAAATGGAGTTAGATACTTTTTTTTTTTTTAAATTTTTGAGCAAAATTGACACGTATAATCTCTCCTATGAGTACAGGGGCGGAGGCATAGAGGGGCGAGTGTATGGTGGAGTACCTGCCTGTATAGATCTCACTGACGACGTTATAAAAATTCCTCACACCGATGCACCACATCCTACTGTACTGTTAAACATGAAGATGGGGAATGGCTTAACACATAAGAGAAGACAAACATGCTCAGGAGAAAATGTTTCTACGGAAATTGAGATTTGCTTATAATGTAAAAGATTGGCCATTTTCTGCATTCAGTTAAAATATTTTGGTTGAAGTTGTCTTAGAAATATTATATTTTGAGTTTTTAAAGAGGTATAAAAAATTTAATCTTTACTCCCGTTTTGTCAGAGCCACCACATAATTTTGTAGTCCGTTCCCGAAACTACTTGGTGAGCATGCACGGAATCATCACCCTGAAAAACGGTTTGTAGTTCCCATTCGCTATTTTGTTGTACATGCATTACCCAGAACACTCTCAGAAAAAGAGGCCACCAATTATAAAGCTCATGACATGACATCAAGTGATGTTTACGCCATCAGTGAGATATCTCGTCAAGCCTGTTGTCCAGTGTCATACATTGCCCACGCCACTGAGCCAGACTAGCCACTCGTGACATGAGTATGTCATCGGAATCACGTGCCATTCTAAAGATATCAGAATATACATGTAGTATTAATTATTACTATCTAAATTACCTTTACATCTGTTCAGAAGCAAAGTTAGCCTTTCTTCCCTGTTTATTATGCTATACTTGCTGTTACTCTTATATGCAAATAATGGTGCAAGCTTCTTAAAATAGGTTTCCTCCTGTATTCTCTCTCCATCCCCACCCCTTTCTCTTTCTCTCTCTCTCTCTCTCTCTCTCTCTCTCTCTCTCTCTCTCTCTCTCTTTCTTTCTTCCTTTCTCTCTCTTTCCGAAACTCAATCAAACGTTCTTTCCCTCTCTCTTTCTTTCTCTCCCAAACTCAAACTCAAGACTCTCTGTCCCCAGCGCTCTCTCTCTCTCTTTCTCTCTCTCACTTTCTCTCTCTCTCTCTCTTTCTTCTCTCTTTCTCCCTCACTCTCTTCTCCTCTCTGTCTCTCTCTCTTTCCATCTCCCTTTCACTCTATCGTCCTCGTCTCTCTCTCTCTGTCCCGCTCTCTCTTTCTCTCTTTCTCTGTCACTTTCTCCCGTAACCTACCTTTCTCTCTCTTTCTCTCTGTCTCTTTCTCTCTCTCTCTCTCTTTCTCTCTGTCTCTTTCTCTCTCTCTTTCCCTCTCTCTCCTTCTCTCTCCTTATCTCTCTCTCTCTTTCGCTATCTCTCTCTCTCTCTCTCTCTGTCTCATTATTAGTTTTGTTTCCCGGTTCTTATCGTTACAGCTCTATCACCTTTTCTCAATTCGTGCACCCCCACCACTGCTCTCCGACTTTTCCAATGTTATTATTGGGTGCTTTCTTTTTTGTTTGTTTATCCTTTCCCCCTTGTTCAAAGTTTGTCAGAGTTTTTCATCAATGACAAAATACACACAGACACAGATAACTATCAACAGGGAAGATAATAGACACATTATCATTATCCTGTCGTTCCAGTCGCGTGACAACATTCCCCGTAACGATAGATCAGAGCGCCCAATTTGTGTGCCAACACGGAGCCACAGCCGATGCTGTTGGGTGCAGACAGGCAGACAGGTATCACGTGGGTTTGTGTGGGCCACAGAACTGTTCCAACTTTTTTTAATGTTAGAATTTTTTTCATGGTTGGAATTATTACAATGTTAGAATTTTTTTTCAGTATTTTTGGTTTGGTTTTGTTTTACGTTGGAGCGTGTCTAAATGTCAAGTGCCAATGGTAAATTACATTGATCTGGGGTAATGAAGTAGAATTACGCATTTGTGCCATTGGCCATTTGAACAAAAAAAAAAACAACAAAAAACTTGGTCAGCGACATTGCACACAAAATCTGAAGTCAGTACATGTATTTAATTTTTTACTACGTCATTATTTCCTTTCCTCACCAAAAATAAAACTTGGTCTGTAACATTGCATACAAAACCTCAAGTCAATACAAAAAAAGTCATGATGTATTTCATTTTTTACCGCTGCATTATTTTCTTTCTTCCCCCCCCCCCACCCCCCCCCCCCAAAGGAACTTAGTGTGCGACATTGCATTTTAAAACCTCAAGTCGGTACATCGTCCTTTAGAATGACACGGTTCTAATTCTCTCCAGTCAACATTTAAGAACTTGATGACTGAAGTTCCTTGTGCTCATAGTTTTTGAGGATATGACTTTTTTGTCTGGATACTTTTCTTGATACTTGAATCTGCTTGATGCTTTGACACACACTGGAGAAGGCCTGTAGGAGTAGTGTCCAGTGTGCAACTTAGTTCAGCCAGAGAGTGGTGATAGAACCTTCTCATTTTAATGGGACAACATGCATATAACTGCGAAAGTAGATGCATCATTAAATGTACGAAAATGGTGATCTTAAACCAACTGCTCTTTATCCAAAGTATTATTAATACGAAATACTTAGCCTAATACTGGTCCCATGAAATTTCGGCTTAAGCAGGTCCCACTGGATAATCCATGAAATGATTTTAAGTGGCGATTTTGAACAGTGGCGCAGCATTAAGGATAGTGTGGAGGGGAGGCGACGGTGTGGCGGTCTCTTTCGTGCGCAGGTTAAGAGGGGGCAGAATTTCTTGTTTTTGTTTTTCTTTGCCAGGAAAATAATATTAGGCTAATGTTATCGAGGCCGGGCGCCCAAAACACACATTGCCGCCGGGCGCTGTGAACTCTCCCCATGCCAATGGGTTTGGATTTATTTTTTTTTTCATTTACATTGAGATATCCCAGATCCTGCACTTCCTGTATAGCGCCAGTATTTGTAGATTTTTGTTGTTGTTGTTGTTGTTAATGGCGGTCGAACTGACATTGATGCCCTGTTTTTAGAATAGTAAAATGTTTTAGGGTTAGGATAATAATGTGGAATGGTATTATTCGGTAACAGAACTCCTAAAATTATTCACTTAAGTTGATTAATTTCCGTTGTGTACACGTTTTCAGTCTCCGAGTCGTGTCCCAGCCAGTACGTAATGTTTTCTAGCCGATAAGAGTGGCATATTAGACAGTATAACTGTTTTCGTAAGTATCAGACCATGAACATTAAAATACAACAAGATATTATATCTAAATGTGTGCCATATTTTACTAAGGTTCCACGCCATGTAACTTCATGCAATAAACCTGTTACTAAGTTATATGTTTGTGTAATGATGCTTAGGCTATGTGTACCATGTATGTAATCTTAAACGCTGCACGAAAGTGGCTTTCCCCTCATGGGATGATACTTATCTTATCTAAAATATGTCACGACGAAGGCAGTAACCATAAACTGTTTTTCCATGACCAGAAACTGTCACTGGTAGGTTATGGGCGATTTTCTTCTTTCAGTTGAGGCCACGCCATCACAGTGATGCTAATGTCGTATCTGTGCATTTGTAGCTTTTCGAAGAAAGGGGGTAATTCTGTCTGTCCCTAAAATTTATCTCAACCTTGTAATCGTTGCTTCAGCTGGGAAAAGTCTTTGTTGACTTGAGTCAAGTTCAATCCCTTTGGGGCTGCTGGGTACAACCACGGGTTCTTTCTTCGTACAAGGAATACCAGTTGCACTGCATTTATTTTTGTTGTTGGTTGTTGTTGTCGACGTTGTTTTACAGGGAAATACCAAAAACATTAGCTCTAAATTTCTAAAAAAAAAAAAAAAATCTGTTGCACCCACAGTTGTAGTAGTCGATGTGGTTATTACTACTTAACATGGGTACATTTCTGACAAAATATTTGTCTCACCGAGGTACAGATGGTTGCGAGATTGAGCAATTTGTCTTCCTACGTGGAGATGCAACGCAAAAAAAAATATGTTTTTAAAAAAGGCATATTTTTCAGACCACACTAATCATTTTTTCTAATTTTTCTTTTCGGGCGTGTCACAGACAATAAGATATAGCCTATTTATGTAGTTTTCTACTTTAATATTAAGATAAGCTCAATTTTCTTGACTGGGAGTGTAAACTTCGATCCTCAATTTACAGCTGCAAAATTTAAAGAAATTTGAAGTCGTAGAGATTTGCTGGTTGCTCTGGGAGATGCTCAAGTGCGTCATTAGTCGGGCGTCTACAGTTGTGCGTCATTTCTAAAGCGTACAATTTGTCTGGCACCCGACATTACCCAGCAGCTTCGGAGTCATCGCCCCTTACTATCATCCATCTCCTGGAGAGCTCACCAGGTCTGGGATGGACCCTTGACCTTTGATGACTGTACGAGCATTCACATCTGTTCTCTTCTATACTTTAATTGCCCCATTACGTTCTTCCTGGACGTGGCTACTTTAAGAATGACCAAATCACTCTCCAATTGATAGAGCCTGTCATTTCATCGTCTCGACATTAACTGTTCTGGCTACATTCAATCGGCAAATAGCGAGCTTGAGACTTGTCAAGATACAGAAGTATTCTTGCAATACTTTAATGAATGTGAATGTTAGTCCTTCCAGCTCATCTGAGATGTGAAGTAATCTTTGTCACTTACGAATAATTACTCGTGAGTATGCCTTGTTGGGGCCAAGTGTCACAATATTGTTCATTTGCATTTGAAGAAGGCCTGATGTGTTCGTACACATTGTTTGTTTGCCACACAATGGCCAAAGATTATTTTGGAAGAAAGAGAGCTGTGAATGTATGTAGAAAACTGAAGAATCTACAGTTGAACACCGCTGCAACATAATGAGAAACATGGTGGGAGAATAAATACAAATTAATTAATTTTTTTTTAATCGGTCCAAAACAAAATAAATGAACACTATTGGACAGTCAATATCCTCATATAATATTGTTGTGAATCTGGTGATGACGTGAATGGTCATGCTGTGGTATGACAATGGTTGATAATATTGGTTCCATTGCTGTGGTGAAGATGATATGATCAGAACCAACGAAAACGGCATGGAATGAATGCATTGGTTTTTAAAGTCCTCGAAATCAGAGTTTGTAGAGAATCAAAAATACTAGACACAATAAGATGAGACACTCCCTTCTTCGCACCTTTAAAAATAGTGTCCACACAGTTTGCCCGCTGATCGGGGTCGTGGCGCATGGAGCATAGAATGAAAAGAATGCTTGATATAATGATAAATTCATGATGTGGACTTGTTACAACGCTACTGCGACCAAAAAAAAAAAAAAAAATCCAGAGTTTTCCCACAGGGATTGAAGTTATATTTATATGGTAACTGACGTCAATGAAGGCATACGGCTATAGCTTAAAAGTGAATAAAATTCAATATTTTCCCTGTTTGGTGTTGTAAAACACTGCACTGTTCATGACTTCCGCGCATTCGCCGCTAGGTAGCGGTGCGAAGTCTGTGCACGCTAAAAGCGCCAACTGTCTCATCTTATTCTATCTAGTATCTTTGATAGAAGTGCGTTCTGATTTTATATACTTCCCATATCATTCGTCGTAGCATATCTTCTCTTTTTCTTCACTTCCTAACTTTCAATCTCTATCATTTTTGTATATATATTTTCTGTCACGTTTCTTGTGTTTTACTTCGTCATATTTCTTCATTACCAACATTTTTTTAAATCTTTTATTCAATGACTTCTTTCTCTCCATCTTTGCCTATCTGCTGAAACCTTAGTTTCATTATCGCCGTATTTATTTTCTACATTTTCGTTTCTCTTTGTATTTTTCCTTCTGATATTTATTTCTGTTCACGAATCGGGGGCTTTTGCTCTGCTCGAGAGAGAAGATGGATCGCAACGAGGGCGATAAATGGAGACGCGAGCATTATCAATGCATTGACCAGCTAAATGGAACAGACAGCATCTTCATAAATTCCATTACCCACATCTCAGCACTGCTGACTTATCACGACATCAAGATTACGTAGGGCATCCTGTACCCTCTTTCACTCTTCTCCTCTTGCCTTCACGACATTAAGATTACATAGAGCATCCTGTACCCTCTTTCACTCTTCTCCTCTTGCCTTCACGACATTAAGATTACATAGAGCATCCTGTACCCTCTTTCACTCTTCTCCTCTTGCCTTCACGACATTAAGATTACATAGAGCATCCTGTACCCTCTTTCACTCTTCTCCTCTTGCCTTCACGACATTAAGATTACATAGCGCATCCTGTACCCTCTTTCACTCTTCTCCTCTTGCCTTCACGACATTAAGATTACATAGAGCATCCTGTACCCTCTTTCACTCTTCTCCTCTTGCCTTCACGACATTAAGATTACATAGAGCATCCTGTATCCTCTTTTACTCTTCTCTTCTTGCCTTCACGACATCAAAATTACATAGAGCATCCTGTACCCTCTTTTACTCTTCTCTTCTTGCCTTCACGACATCAAAATTACGTAGAGCATCCTGTACCCTCTTTTACTCTTCTCCTCTTGCCTTCACGACATTAAGATTACATAGAGCATCCTGTACCCTCTTTTACTCTTCTCCTCTTGCCTTCACGACATTAAGATTACATAGAGCATCCTGTATCCTCTTTTACTCTTCTCTTCTTGCCTTCACGACATCAAAATTACATAGAGCATTCTGCACGGTCTTTTACTCCTCTCCTCTTGCCTTCACGACATCAAGATTACAAAGCATCCCGTTCCCTCTTTCACTCTTCTCTTCTTGCCTTCACGACATCAAAATTACATAGAGCATTCTGCACGGTCTTTTACTCCTCTCCTCTTGCCTTCACGACATCAAGATTACATAGAGCATCCCGTTCCCTCTTTTACTCCTCTCCTCTTGCCTTCACGACATCAAGATTACAAAGCATCCCGTTCCCTCTTTCACTCTTCTCTTATTGCCTTCACGACATCAAAATTACATAGAGCATTCTGCACGGTCTTTTACTCCTCTCCTCTTGCCTTCACGACATCAAGATTACATAGAGCATCCCGTTCCCTCTTTTACTCCTCTCCTCTTGCCTTCACGACATCAAGATTACAAAGCATCCCGTTCCCTCACTCCCTCTCTCACTCCTCTGCCCTTCCTTTCCTTCCTTTCGCCCAGACGTTTGTTTCCCTGGCGGCTCCATCATTTCCTCATTCGTTCTATCCTCGTGGCATTAAACACCATTGCCCCTCCTTTCTGCCCCTGTCTCTCTCTCTCTCTCTAGAGTATCCTGTTCTCTCCCAGCCCTTTCCTTCCTACCCAATGTTTCCCTTGGAGGGTTCGTCAGTTCGTCATTTTCTCATTCTTCCAGTTTTCGTCAAATCACTCTCTCTATCTATCTATCTATCTATCTGTCTATCTACTATCTGTCTATCTATCTATCTATCTATCTATCTCTATCTCTCTATCTCTCTCTCTCTCTCTTTCTCTCTCTCTATCTATCTATCTATCTATCTATCTATCTATCTATCTATCTATCTATCTATCTATCTCTATCTCTCTCTCCATAGAGTTTTCTGTTCCCTCTCTCCTCGTTCTTTCCTACCTAACATTTTCCTTCATCATTTTCTCATTCCTTCCATTTCCGTTGTTTTTACTCTCACTCTCTCTCTCTCTCACTCTCTCTCTCTCTCTCTCTCTCTCTCTCTCTCTCTCTCTCTCTCTCTCTCTCTCCTAACCTCCCTGTTATTTTTTTTTGCCTCTGTCTCTTTTTTCCTCTCTTGCTCCTCTTTCTCTCTCTCTCTCTCTCTCTCTCTCTCACACACACACTCTTTTTTTCCCTCCCCCTCTCTTTCCTCGCTCTCATGGTCTTTATCTCTCTCTCTTCCTGTCTCCATCCATCCTCGCGTGGTCGCATGCCGGTGTTCCTCGTGATGTCTTGTCATAATGTCAACACTGTCATATGGACAAAGGGATTAAGACCCGTGGGGCGTGGCCAAGGACTCGGGGCAGCTTAAACAGGAGATGGCGATCCCCAGGAATCTGCTTGTTTAATTTGGAATGAATCTTTCGACTGTTTGTCTTTGAGTTCTTCTGTTAGGGGGGTGTTGTTTGTGTGGAAAGTGAAATTGCAATTTTAGAGTCTGGGGGCTGAGTCACAAAAGTGCATATCAATTATGTCTTTATCTCTGTCTTTTTATCTACCGGCATCTATATATCTATCTATCTATCTTTCACTCAGTCGGGGCCTAATTTTCTATAAAGTTCACTGATGAATGGAAATCTCTAAGAAATCCCTCTCTCTCTCTCTCTCTCTCTCTCTCTCTCTCTCTCTCTCTCTCTCTCTCTCTCTCTCTCTCTCTCTCTCTCCCTCTCTCTCTCTCCCTTTCTCTCTCTCTCCATATGACTGTCTCTCCTTTACATTTCAGCAGTATCGTCATCTGCACCATTCACCACTCCCTCCCTCAAACCATCCTCTTCTTCCAATTATTCCATGTAGACAGGTCATATATTTATCTTTGTAGCATGTTTTTTTGTTTGTTTGTTTTTTTTGGGGGGGTTGTTTAGTTTTTTCAGGGTTTCTGTTTTCCAATTTGTTCATACTCAAATGATTACAATAAGGTGAATGGCTCTGACGAAATCGGGCTAAAGGTGAAAGACCACATTCCTGACAAAATCCCCTCAAGGTGTGGGGGGGGGGGCGGGGGGGGGGAAGTTTTCTATGGAGATTAGGATTTCCTTATACATAATTATGTAAGATTGACTATTTTTCTGGATACAATTAAAATGTTTTGATTGAAATCGTCTTGGAATAGTTTTATTTTCATTTTTTGAAGAGATCTAAAAGTTCATCTTCAGCCTTGTTTAATCAGATCCACCCCCCACAATTGCTGTAAACATTCTCCTTTGGCTGTTGTAGCTTTTCTTTTTAAAGATTTTATTTCCATCTTTCGAGTGTCTCCCTTTTTTGTCCACTGCACAGTTTCACGTATTTCCACGGCACCAGGAGGATGCGGGAGGACGCAGGAGGGCATGTGTGTATTTGTCTCTCGACCTTGTCAATCCACTCTCTCGCCCCGTCTGTCAATCTGATCCTTTCAATATTTGTCTGCCATCTCCACTCGAAATAATCATTAGTTGTCTTTCTCTCCCTCTTCTCATTCCTCCATCCTCAAACCCTCCTTTTTTCAGCGTCCCGTCCTCCTCCTTCGCATAATCCCTGTTTGTATTTTTTTTTCACCCTCCTCTCCTTATGTCCTAGTTCAAATCTCCTCCTCTTTGGGGTCCAATGCAAATTTCATTTATCGCTTTGTTGAGGTCATTCTCCATTTCAAATAAATTTGCGTTTTAAATCTGTTATCAATTATTGTTTTCAAAGAAGGAAATTTTTCGTTTAAAACTTCCCAGGACATTTTTATTTTTATTTTTTTAAATTAATATCTATACTGTTTTGTCTCCCTGACCTTTCAGTTGTGCCTTCTAAGCTTATATCTCTGCACTTTTTCTTTTACTCAAGTGTTAGTTAATGTCTGTATGTGGGAGCATGATGAATTGATCTTTAAAGTTGATCCTGTTTTTAATTTTAGCCCAGCATCTTAGATTCAGAGCACATCATTTTTGGTGGATTTGAGTGCAGTACAAGTTGAATATTACATTACATTACATTTACTATCCAACAAGTCTTCCTCGTCCTTTCAATCTCATGTTGTTTTACTGTTAATGTTGCTGCTGTTGCTGCTGCTTTCAAGCCTATACTTCGGAGTTCCATAGCGTCGATGGCAGGGTAGTAACTAAATAATCTATGTCATGCCTCAGAAAGTCATAGAGGCAACAGCACCAAAAATTGATTATTTGCCATATTTCTTGCTCATGCAACACTACAGTTATCACAACCGACATGGCACCGTGAGTCCAGACTGTTTCGACCCAGTGCGCGATGTCTTCTCTTTACACCAGTTGACTCAAAGACAGTTTTGACGGGGCCCATTTCTTGAGAAATATTTCCTTGAGGTCTGGCCTGTGCCGTTCATGCGGGAGATGCCTTTCAACTTCGTAGCCTACATCTCACACTAAAACTGAAACGAAACAGCTCGGACTTTTTAGCCTCCGAAGTGTATAGTTTTGAATCATAGAATGTTGATGTGTGTTTTTTTTTAACTGTTTTAATTGAACCAGTTCGTTGTAGAGTGTTTTGTGTTTTTTTTTAAGTTTTAATTGAACATGTTCGTTTTTATTTATGGCTCGAGGAAGGTATTTGATGACATCATGCTTCCGTTTTCTTATTGTTTTTTTTTACTTCTGATTCTTTTGTGATATTTCGTTCTTTCATTTTGTTTCTGGAACTCAGAGAGGTATAATCTACAAGCATTTTTTTTTTCTTTTTGCATTTTTTTTTTTTTTTTTTTACATATGAATGCACAGTAATTCTCATATTTGGACCAGGGTTGCCAGCTTAGCGACTTTGTAGCGAGATCTGGATTTTTTTTTTGAAATTTTCCAGCGACATTGTGGAGCGATTCGCAAATCTGGAGAGTTTCACTGAAATCTAGCGCCAAATCTAGATACTTTTGGACTTTTTTCATGTGGAGCCTTTGTCATGATTCAGATGTTGTTAAAACTCACGCAGAGAGTGAGTTGTTGTTGTTTTTTCCAAGGCCATGAGAAATTGGCTGGTGGCCTTGAACGGTCCTCGCCAATTATAGTTGGTGAGTAAATAAATGTAAAGTTAAACTGTTAGATGCACGCTTGTCGGTTTTAATGTTCGTGATTAATAAGTAATGGAGTAGGGGTGAAACAAGGTGGGGCTAGTTGACATTGTTAATTATGACTAGACAAGTTTTGCACGTTAACTGGCTGGTAGAATAGTGCAGACGTATTACTACAATTAAAATGGGGGGAGGTTTCGACCTATGAGATAGCTGAACTAATTGGGCCAGCGGACTAGCACGCTGGGTAGCCAGATAGTATAAAACATCGTGTAACGTTCAGATTTGGTGAATACAGACGAGCAGAAGCATCGTGTCGTGAAGTATCTCCGGTTGACCAGTACCTGAACTGTGTGCTTTGAAGACAAGAAGTCCTTGCTAACGGACTGACTGAGCTCTAGAAAGAAAGGTCTGAGTGGGCTGACCTTTGAAAGCCCACGCTGCGCTATATTGATGTTCGCGCCTACCAGTAGGCGTGACCAATGGTAATATATCTTATTTGTTCAAGCATAATAGAGATCGGAGATAGAGAGAGAACTACAGCCTCATAGGAAGACTAAGGAAACCCCAGCTGGCACTCGACCACGAGTGTCCTGTATCATAGATCTATTGCCATAGTATGATTGGAATAATATAGCACATTGTTGATGAATTGAATAGTGATTGTGCATAAAATATAGTCTTTTGGCAACTGCTTAAATTACCTACAAGCCGAAGAGTGCTTCTGTAGGCTTTGAACGTACTGGGCTCTCCTAACACAAGCCCATATGATTTAGGGAGAGTTTGCCTGGCGACTGGCCAGTGGCGACTCAACTGTCACTTTAAATTGATATCTAGTTTCGTATAATATACCTATTTGCTATTGATTGCAGTACCTCCATAGTTACATGAATATCATTGGTTAAGTTATTAATTAGAGTTTTTTTGGTTTGAATATATACCCCTATTGTCTTTTGTTTTGTTATTAATATTTATGTAAACTATGGCCTGACCGGCCTGACATATATACGCTCTAGTTATTTAATACTTTTCTTGTGTGGTTGTGTCCGAGTGTGAGTTAGCTGCCTCTCGTGCAGTCGTAACATCCCCAAGACCCTAACTCTGCTCGTGACAGCCTTAATAATATATATACAGCACCGGTCAATAAATTTTGAAAATTTGTCTGCTTCTGAAATGAACTTGTTGACCAGTGTAATCATATCAACAAGGTCACAGAAATTGTAACTAGCAACAAGGATTAATTAATAAAATTTCATTTATTTATTATGCGAAACAGGTCAGGCTAAAAAACCTGGCTTACGACAAGTTTTACAAAGTTGGTTGTTGCCACTACGTTAAAGTTAAAAAAAATTGTTCTGTATATTTTGTATAATGCATTTCAACTGGTCATCAGTCGGCATGTTCATGAAAATATGTATTTGCATCAAATTACTGCTGTGGGGGGATATACAAGCGACTAGCAATAATTAGCGACTCTCCATGGGAGTTTTAGCGACATTTTTAGACACTTTTAGGAATGAGCTGGCGACATTTAAAAATCTGGGTTGGCAACCCTGATTTGGACCATGGGAGACTACTTAGTGTGCAACCAGGATTTCCATACCCAGTGACTGCCAGGGCCGGATTCAGATGAAGAAAGACCCTAGGCTACTCTAGCTGTGCGGAGCCCCCTCCCAATCCCCCACCTTCACGCCTAGAGAATGATGGAAGTGATTTAAATATTAATTTGAGTAACAACATGATGATAATGATAAGTGCCGCTGTGCACTGTAACATCATGTTATTTTCCTAAGTAAGAAAAGGCAATGAGTGTCACAAATGTTATGCAGATCAGCCTGAGACGCCCCCCCCCCCCACCCCCACTCACCCACCCACCCCTCTTCCGGACTGTGAGACCCTAGGCTTCAGCCTATCTAGCCCGAGGGTACAAACATAAAGGCCACCGAATTCTATCACCGAGCCTCTAGGCGCTTTAGGTGAGAAGAATTGCACTATATAAACGGACCGAATCTAGGTGGGCTCTAGGTGCAGTTGTTGAAATTATATAGTGCAATTCTTCTCACCTAAAGCGCCTAGTGGCTCGGTGACAGAACTCGGTGGCCTCTATGTTTGTATCCTAACGGTAAATCCGGCGCTGAGGACTGCATTATCCCCTCAGTTTACCTGTGAGCTTTGTATTGACCACACCATCTGCACAAGAATGGACAACATCGCTAGCCCATACAGTAATAGGTTTTCATTTCTAGTGTTGATGATAATGGAACTCGGAGTTTCCCGTGGATGTCAGTGTCTGGAAACCTTAGAACTGTCGACAGCGTCACGGAGGACAGGACACTGACATTTCAAGATGGATGCTCTGGTGTTCAATTATGGGCGAAGACAAATGAGTTACTAGAGTTCATGTCACCTTGGGTTTCTTGTCTATCTATCCATCTATCTATCTATCTGTCGCACTGTCTATCTCTCAACCCTTATCATTTCTATCCATCTATCTATCCGTCTCTATCTAGCTATCTGTCTAACGATCAGCCCATCTATCTATCTATCTATCTATCTATCTATCTATCTATCTATCTATCTATCTATCTATCTATCTATCTATCTATCTATCTATCTATCTATCTATCTATCTGTCCTTCAGTTTGCCTATCCATCTCTCTGTCTATCTAGTCTGTCTGTATGTATGTTTGTTACTTTTCTGGCTATTTAATCATGTTTCTCAGTGTCTGCCTGTCCGTTCCTCAATCAGTTCCTGTCGTCAATCTTGACCCCTCGCCCCTCTCATTTCTTTCTCTCTCTCTCTCTCTCTCTCTATTTTTTTTTCTCTCTTTCTCTGTCTCTCACTGTGTCTCTCTTTCTCTCTCACTCTCTCTCTCTCTCTTCTCTCTTCCGCCCGTCCTTCTTTCTCTCTTTCTCTCTCTCTCTCCTTTCTTTATCTCCTTCTCTCTCTCTCATTCTCTCTGCCTCTCACTGCCTCTCTCTTTCTCTCTCACTCTCTCTCTCCGTTCCTCCTTCTTTCTCTCTTTCTCTCTTTCCTTCTTTCTCTTTTTCCCTTAATCTCTCTCTTTCTCCCCTAATCTCTCTCTCTCTGTTTTCTCTCTCACTCTCTCTCTCTCTCTCTCTCTCCCACTCACTCACTCACTCACTTACTCTCTCACTCCCGGGGTTTTCCAATCAAGCCTGACGCTATCCAGTGCGCTGTAGACAGAAGTCATAGAGGATCAGAAAACATCTTCACTAGTAATCTGCTCCCCATTCAGCTCACTCGTGCGCTCCCCCACTGAGCGTGCGCTCGCACATTGGCACACATCATTGATAACTCTCGAATGTTCCCCCTCACTCTTCCGTCTTGTCTACACAAACTCTTGTCCCAGTAAATTGTCCTGCTACATGTCATCTTCTGGACCCCCACCACCATCTTCTCCCCCCCTCCCCCCACCCCTCAACACTTACGTGTGTCTGAGTACAGAATATGTGTGGAGGTATGTACTCACTGTTGCACACATCTCGACTGACGTATCTTGTGATCTCACTCTCGAAGATAATATGATCATTTTGTACATTTCACTGATGTTTCTTCAGGTTTGTCTCAAGTGGACTTCCATCTCTTATGCAAAGAGGGATCGGGGGGAGGGGGGGGGGAGGTTTCTTCCCCCACTTTCACTGCTTACGGAGGAGGAAAGGAGGAAGGAGGAGAACCTCCTCACTCTTTACTAAGTTGGTTTGAAACATTCGACTACCTTGTGCCACCGCTTTCTTCCCCTCCTCTTCCTGTCCTTTTACACACTTTTTTGTGTTTTTCATCGAGTGTTATTTTGATGTGATTTGTAGTAGTAGTAGTTGGTGGTGGTGGCGGCGGTGGTGGTGATGGTGGTGGTGGTGTGGTGCTGATGATAGTCGTGGAGATAATAGTGATGGTGACAGCGATGGTAGTGGTGATGATTGGGGTGTTGGTGGTACCGGTGGTGGTAGTGGTGGTGGCTTTTATGTGTGTGTGTGTGTGTGTGTGTGTTGGAGGAGTGGGTGCTTCCTTTAGAATCTTGGTAAAAAAAATATGTGATATAAAGGTTGTTGTCGTTGTTGTTATTGCTGCTGCAGTTGTTTAGTGTTGGCAGATAATCGTAACAGGTTTCACCTCTTCCATTTTACTAAAAATAGTGTCCTTCAGCTACCCTTACAATTATTCACAATCCACTCTAACAAGTTCTTTTACACAGCAAATTTTCAAATTCAAATCATCACACGCTGCATGCCTTCCACACTTTCGTGCTGGCAATCCATGCATTTTTTTTTTGGGGGGGGGGGGGGGAGTGTCTTTTTCTTAAATCGCGGGCATTGTATTTTTTTCAGGAATTCGGGAGCAGTATCTTTTTCTAAATTCTCAAGTAGTGTCTTTTCCTGAATTCGGAAACATCTGCATTTTCCTGAATTCAGAAGAGGTGTCCTTTCCCGAAGTCGGACGCAGTGTCTTTTCTGAATTCACAAGCAGTGTCTTTTTTCTTGGAGCCGGACGCAGTGTCTTCTCTGAATCCGCAAGCAGTGTCCTTTCCCGCAGTCGGACGTAGTGTCTTTTCCTGGAGCCGGACGCAGTGTCTTTTTTTAATTCGGGAGCTGCGTCCTCTTTTTCTGAAGTCAGAATCAGTTTCTCTTTCTGAAAATAAAAATGTTAGAAGGCAATCGATTTGCATGTGGGAACAAAAATAACATTCAGTGACATCTCAGATTCTCTCAGTCTACTTGAGCTTCAAGTTCAACCAGGTGCATTTCCTCTTAGAAGAACTCCAGGAGCGTCCTTCTCTTTTTTCCAATGGCTTCTAAAATCTCATTAATCTTTTCTGCCTCAGCTTAGCGCTGACGTTTTATAAAGCAACTGCAGCATCTGTATGGTTTAAAACTTTAGTTTACACTCTCATAAACACAGTTAAAGCAAATTCAGCTAGTCAACAAACATAAAAGCGGTCAATTCATAAACACTTATGTGTACACAGTGAACCTGTGATAAAAAAGGCTCTTGAGATTACGGATTTTCAGTTTCCATTGAACATTTTGCACATCCGCTCTCTCAGTTAAATCAATCTGTCTGAAGTCTTTCTGGCTGTCAGATTTAAACATTATTTTGTGACAGTTAAACATTATTTAGAATAAGGGTTTTATTTGAGGGGGGGGGGGGTTAAACTCATTGTTCTTGCGAGTCTCAGCTCCCTTTACCCGGAGCGCTTTTCAAACAACCATTTACTTTGGCATCTGTAATGTTTTTGTCCTCTGTCTGTTTGTTTATTTATTAATTTACCTTGTTCTTTATTTATTTGTTCTTGGATTAACCTTTCATATTATTCTGCAATAAGCCTAGGGTTATTTTGCCATAAGCATAAAATACCCACACTGTGTGCAAAGTTTATTTTAAAAAACAAAACGGAAGATTCCTTTATGAGAAAAAGTTCTTGGGAACTAACTAAAAAATCTAAAATGGCAAGGCGTTTTCTTTCGTATGGGGTGGTGAGTGGGAAGGGTGCTGTCAGTGGGACCAGTTATGACTCTGCCAACGACTTTAAACTATGAGGAGAAGAACATTCTGTACTGTACTGATCTCAGCAAGAAAGTTCCGATTTTTTAGAATGCTGTTCCTGCAGGCCTGTGAAGCCTTGAGGGAACGTACACAATAATTCTCTTAAGAATGACTCCTGTTCTGTTTGACGTAAAGAGAATTGTTGTTTGCTTTCCATTTACATCATCTATGATCGTCATCGTCTGTATGTATGTTCCTTTGTTGCTGGTAGAGCACCAAACCAATAACCACAGCGGGCTGAAACTTGGCCGATGGGGCTGTGTGGTTTGAATAAGGATGGTCAATGAAGTATTCGGTCAGCCTACACGTATAATCACTGTATGTAGGGTTTCCTAAAAGCCTGGATCGTTAGACAGTTTCCCCTATACAAATATTGAAAGTTCACTTTTTATTTCAGAGCCAAGATATTGGGCATTTTGACTGTATAATTTTGTATTAAAATTCATTTTTGCCAATGGATCCAGACTTTTGGGACACGTACTTCTGTAACTCTTTGTTCGCTAGAGCAGATTTTAAATAGTAAATTTAAAATCACTTGACATAGAGCTACTTTTTTTCCCCCGCCCCTTTTCGATGGCACCAGCGGTGTTGGTTGATACTTTGGTGTTATCTGACAGAACTGTTAACAGTACTGACTTTGCCTTTCTTTACCAGGGTTATTTTCTTGTTATTGTTAATGCATTACATTAACGTCTTGTTATGTTCTAGTTGACTGCTCGCTAGAGAGACTGGGTAGACAGGGAGAGGGAGAAGGAAGGAGATGGGAGGGGGGAGAAGGACTGAGTTTAAATCTACACTTACAGAAGGTTAAGTTAATGGTTAATAGTAGTATCCTATGCTATTTCTGTTGCCCTTACGGGTCAAGGGCGGGGGGGGGCGGAGCATAACCCACAAGCTCGTACCAGAGTGATGCCATCGCTATCAAATATTTTCTCGTCACCATCTTTGAACCCTTACAAAAGAAACCGAGCACTACAAAAGGGCCTTTACCACGATGATGTGGAGCTACAAGGTGGTCTAGAGGCAAGGTGCTCGCCTCTCATGCCAAGGGTCCCGGGTTCTAAACCCGGGCAGTGCAGGCATGTTGGAAAGTGGATTTTTCTCATATTTTCAAGTCCCTGGTCCTATTGGGGCGTAGGATCGAGTAGTTCTTGGAAATTGGATTTTTCTCATATTTTCAAGTCCCTGGTCCTATTGTGGGGTAGGATCGAGTACCTAGTCTTCTCGGATAAGGACGAAAAAATTCGGAGGGCCCGTGTGCACGTTGCGCACGTTAAAGATACCTTGGCAGTTGGAAATCGTAAAGAGCAGGCCGAAAGGCCGCTGCCCGGGCAAAATTGAAATTAATAGATTAAAAATTTATCCATATCATCTCCCCCCCCCCCCCCCCCCCCGCCAGAACAAGAAATAATAAAACAAGTAAAGTGAGGTGTAAATGCCAAGGGCAGCGAACCTCCTAAAATAAATACCTCAAATTGATGTGGAGCTACTAGTAGAACTTGCAATCCTAGAAAAAAGCACTGTGGTTTGTTGTTTTTTCTTTCAAATGCACAGAGTGATTTACTTCCGAACAAACAACAGTGGACGATTTGTTACAACATAGGTGTCTGATGCTGAGTCCATCCCAAATGGTGTTACAACAAATTTTAATGTCTTGAGAGGACGACCACCCTTGGCGTCCACGGGTCCAGTCACCAGAGAAAGAACGGCCAGGATTTAAGAATTCTGGTCACCGATGTCTTGCTGCAGCCCGGGAGAGACGCTATAAAGTGGTGCTTCACCCTAATCAGTCATCTGATGTCCAGTGGCCCTCCCTACTCGTTCTCTGCGCCTCGAATTTCAGGCCTTTTAGCCAACAGAGAGTACTTTATTATTTGAATGCATTGACAATCTGTTGATTTTTTTTAAACACTGTTTCAATTGTACGAGTTGCTTTTTTTTGTTGTTGTTATTGCCTTCTTTGTTTGAGGAAAGTCCTTGATGACCAAATGCTTGCGATGTTTTTCTCCTTTTCATTCCTAATTCTTTTGTGATGTTTTTTAATTTTCCTTTCTTTTTTGTTTCTATCGCGGGGTTTTACAACCTGTGACTTTTTCTCCTTTTTTGTCACATTTTAGCAAATGAATGCACTGCAGATCTCATAATTTGGACATACCGTACTATGGATATGAAGGCAGCTTGAAATAAAATATGTACAGGTGATACCTTGTTTGTTGTGATTGTGTTAGTTTTTCAAAATTTCTTCCAAATTATATATATTTTTTTTTTTGTATTTTGTATTTGTATACTACTTTAATCTCATTTGGGAAATTTGCCTATGTGCCATTGCAGCCAGTTACAACTGGAGCAGACACGTCGTCGCCACTGTGCAGCGCCGGTCGACGGTGTTTTGTTTTGTTTTGTTTTGTTTTGTTTTTGGGGGGGGGGGGGAGGATCTGGGGGATGAATGTTATTTAATTTTGCCCGGGCAGCGGCCTGTTCGGCCTGCTCTGTTCGATTTCCAACTGCCAAGGTATCTTTAACGTGCGCAACGTGCAGACGGGCCCTCCGAATTCTTCGTCCTTATCCGAGAAGGCTAGGTACTCGATCCTACCCCCCCCCAATAGGATCAGGGACACGAAAATATGAGAAAAATCCCAAACTTCCAACATGCCTGCACCGGCCGGGTTTTATGGAGGGTGTGGCATGCATATCGTTGTGCATATGATTTTCTTTGTACAACAACTACTGCCGTGAGCATAATAGAGAGAGAGGAGTTTCATCAGTGATTATGCTGCATCCCTCCGTTTTCTCCATTCTCCATTCCCCTTCCCCGCCCATCCTCATTGTGTTTTAAGTCCGTGATTCAGCGGTTCTCGGTCTCCCTTTAAGGTTATGCCGAAAGGGTACACATTTCAGAAAAATATCATTTAAGGCTAGTGGAACACTGAGCCAAATCTGTTTTGTCTTGGTTTCAGTGTAAGATGTGAACTATGGAACCTAGCGCTGGATAGACTGAAACAAGTCTCCCGCACTTGTTTAGGTCCGTAAAAATTGTGTTGAGTCAACTGGCGGAAAGCGAGACTTCGCGCAGTGAGTCAAAACAGTCGAAAAACTGACTTGGTTCAGTTTGCCACCAGCCCTCTTACAAATTCGAAAATGTCTATACCGGTAAATATAATTTTACGACGGTAACATACAATAACAATAAGTATAAAACAGTAACAATACTTTACTTCTAAATTTGAAAAGAAACAAATTGTTTTCAAAGCGCAGGGCCATTTTCCCCCAATCCTTTCCTCGCTTGTCTTTTAACTAAACTAATTCTCCGATGCAAATTTGAAGTACCCAATTACTCTTTTCACACACACTGCGCGAAATGTCGACGTACCGAACTAAATATGATGTACCAGTGTCAGGAATAACATCTATATTTTACACTCTAGCCATAAAGCAATCTTAGTTCTAGTTCCTTCCAACTCACTTTTTGTACAACTGAGAAATTCGACGCTTGCGGCTTTAGTATGATGATAAGGAGTTAGAATAAATCGAAACAATGAAACAGCTTGATAAATGCCATAGCTTATTTTAAATAAGCCTCGAAGTGTGAGTATGTTATAATATATCTCTTTTACTTACTAAACGATCTCTAATTTTTCAGAAAATGTAGACAGAACAAACAAGATCTAAGTAGGCGACAATTACATACCAGATTATGTTTGATGAAACCTGACACAAAACCACAAAGCTTTATACCCAGAAGCGTAATTTAAACAACTCAGCTTCAGCTGCTAAATCTGGCGTTAGAGTACCGGGATTAGCAGCCTACTAAGGCCTGCAAGGCTCTTTGTATATAATATAAGGCCCCATGATTGATGTCTGATGATTCACAAAATATAACACAGTTTATGCGAATGCCAGGCCGGCCTGGACGCACAACGATAAGATGGCCACACATGAACATAACTTGGAAACCGCTATCTTAATTGATCGCTGGGAGTCTCTGTAGTTCTCTCTGAGGAGTTCTCGAACCCAATTTGATTACATAAAACGCCTTTTCCACAGATTAGGCCGGATTATGCATGTGTCTGAGGACGCGCGGCCTTTCTGTTTTGTTGGTTTTTGTGTTTTGTTTTTCTTTATGCTGGAGCAAATAAAGAGAGGGGGGAAAATGAAATTGATAGTGAGGAGAGGACGTGGGGAGCAAAGACAAAATAATCATGTGGGAGAATATTTGTCCGAATTGGAATTGCCACTGCCTGGATGTGGAAGGGGAAGCAGGAGGAGGTGTTGTTGTTTTTTTCTTTTGGGTTGGGGGGGGGGGGGTAGAGAGAGTGAGTGAGAAAAGGAGTATAAGAGGAAGAACGAAAAGAGAGAGAGAGAGACAGAAAGAGAGAAGAGAGACGGAAGAGAGAGAAAGAAGAGAGCCAAGAGACAGAGAAGAGAGGGAAGACAGAGGTGAGAGAGAGAAAAAGGGGGAGAGACGAGAGACAGGGCCAGACAATGGAGGGAGGGGAGAGAGCGAGAGAGAGAAAAGAGAGAAGGGACAAGAGAAGAGGGGGAGAAAGACAGAAGAGCAAAATGAATGAAAGTTAGTTGGGGAAGAGACAATGAAGAGATGATAGAAGGAAACAGTGCAGCGGATTCAAAGACACGATAATAGACGAACTGGGAAAAGGAATTTTAGCCATCAAACCAGGAGGAATTCGGGTATAAATGCTTGAAGACAGGCGTGATCAAACTAAAGAAGAAAACAAGGCTTGGAGATTAAATCAGAGGAGGAAGATAAGTAAAGGCTGATATGCCGTGGAGCCCACGAGCAGGCTAGCGACAACAGAAAGACAGAGAAATTGTGGCCAAATGCAGCGTACAAGACAAAACAATATGGATTCAGCGAAAAAGCAGATTGATAGGAAAGATAGCGGAAAGGCTGAGAGGGAAGTCTGGTATAGAGAATGTTCAAAAGAAATCAGACGAATGTAAATTATAAATGGTGACAGAATGCTGAAATATAAAAGAGGTTTGAATGTAATTATAGACAAAGCTGATGTCGATTCATCAAGAGATTTGGTTGATAGGAAAGAAGGAAAAGTGCTGAAGTCTGGTACAGAGAAGGTTCAAAAGAAAAGAGACAGATGAGATCATAATTATCTAAATCAAACGGTGACAGAATGGAAAGCACAAGAATATTTTTTTTTTTTAAGTTGTTTGTCTTCTTTGGGTGGAGGAGGCGTCACAGACTAATAAAATACCCAGACTGGATGATCCCATTGTGTGACGTCACAAAACAGCGAAAGGTCATGAACCATCCGCCATATTAGGTTTAAGGTAGCGACCGACGCTTCAGCATAGCTACAATTTTGAATGATACCACTTTGACGCGCCTACTGAACGCGGAAGTTTGGTTCCGCACCAAGAAATTAATACAAGTACAGTACAACCAATCTTGACAAATAAAAAGAAGGAAGTGCATAGGTAGGGAAGATATTCCCTCCCTATGCACTTTGCATAGGTAGGGAAGATAGTGTACTACGTCATTACTAAACGTGTGGAATTATTATTGGTCTAAATTTAGTTCATTTGATTTGAATCGCGATAGGCTATTAAATAGAATTAGTTGTCGGCGAGCCAGTGGCGACAGGAGCGAATCGCGATTCGAGTCAGTCAACGACAGGAGGTTATATGAATCAAAATCATTCGAATCAATCGGCGAGTCAGCACAGACAAGAGACAGACGAACGGCCTAGACCGAGCTCAAAGCAAAACGTTGTGACAAAGGCTCGCTGCTCCATCGCCCACTCCGAGCACAGAAGGTCGAGACGGAAGCCGACCTCGTGGTGCGGCAGCATGGACTATAAACATAACCATGCGCTTACTGAACTTCTGTGTGTGTGTGGGAGGGGGGGGGTGGTATCAGTCGATTTCTTTATGCACCAAAATTGAAAAACAAGCAAAAAAAAAAAATCTGCGTGGACAATACTGCACTGGCAAGATGCAAATATTAGCTTGAAATAGTTTCAAAATTTTTCTTTCTCCTTTGTCGTGTAATTTGTGGAGAATGAACTGAAATGTGGAAGGTTCGATCGTCGAACTATTGCATACTCGAAGTTTCATCACTCCAGCCAGCAACCCTAAGATAATCCTCTGTATAGGATGTTTGCACTAAGCAATGGTATCGTTCCCTCGTAGATCCGCTGTTTACAGCATTGACCGACGTCTGTTTGATGTAGGAACCCCACCCCTACGGTAATCCTACCTACTCTATGGGGATATCCTACCCATATACGTCGGATTGGCGTAGGGGTGCTGGCTGGGAAATTCCCTGGAATGCTTGACCTGCAAGTGCCTCACCAAATTAAATGCCGGTGTTTTCTCCGTGTAGGTACATGTGCTTTACTGTATGTTTTCCTGAGTAGGCAGGAAACAGCTAGTTCCCCTTGTTCCTCTCCCAATAGATCCACTCTGGACTTTTCATAGATGCCATGCTCAATTACAATAATACATGTAATTACATTCTGCCCCCATGGGCTTAAAATTAAAGCCTTTCAAATTCTACTGCAGATAGAACTAGAATCGGAATTTCCCGAGCAGCGGCCATGCTGGTTTCACAGTCGTCGCTCGGGAAATTCCGTAAAGAACGAAACAGCCCGAAGCTCGTGTTTCCAGTCTGTTTAATTTATTAGTCTGTGGGAGGCGTCGAGGAGGAGTGGAATAAAGACCGAAAAGAGAGGGAGATAAGAGGGAGAAAGAGAAAGAAAGATGTAAATTGTAAATGGTGACAGAATGCGAAATATAAAAGAGATTTAAATTTTTATTTAGTGATGCACAAAACTGTGTGAATATCACTATATGATTCAACGAGAGAATAGATTGATATGACAGTTAGGACAGATAGGAAAGAAAGAAAAGGGGTGAGAATGAAGCCTAACTATAGAGAAGGGTCGAAAGAAAAGAGATCTAGATCTAGACTAAATTAAATGGTGACAATGCAAATACAAGAGTGGGTTTTACAAAAAAGTGTTTGTGGGTTGTTTTTTTTTGTTGGTTTATTTGTTCGTTTGTTTTTTTTAATTGGGGTTGTTTTTTTCTGGGGGTGGGTGAATAAAGATTAGAGAGAGAGAATGGGGGAAGGAGAGACAAAGAGAGAGCGAAAGAAAGAAAGAGAGGGAGAGAGAGATTGAGACAGAAGAAAAATTCAGACAGACAGAGAGAGTAAATACACAAAGAGAAAGAAAGATAGACAGACATAGAAAAAGATAGCAAGAAAGAGTCAGAAGACCGAGAGTGACAGACAGAGAGAGAGAGAGAGAGAGAAAGAGAAAAAGAAAGAGTCACAGACAGAGAGAGACACAGAGAGATAGAGAGAAAGAGTCAGACAAAGACAGACAGAGAGAAGGAGAGAGATAGAGAATACAAACAAAAAAGAGGGAATAACTAAGGCGGAAGAAAAAGGAAATAACAAATTTTTTTTGAAAAGGTTGAAAAAATGTGAGACACCCCACCCTCCCTCCCCCAACCCCAAAGGAAATAAGAAAATGAGCTAATGATGGAATTGACAAGGGTGTGAAAGATACGGAATGGGGTGGTGTTGCCTGCATGGGTAAAACAGTTTTAAAAAGCTTTTAACGCCGCAGACCTGCTGGGAAAATGGTCACGGTAAATGAGGTAAATGCCGGCAAGTGGTTTGTCCTCACGTCTCCCGCCACAGCGACATGGGCTCTCTCACACTCCAACACTCTTTCTGCTTTCTCTGTTGTTTTCCCCATCGGATACTCCATTCACGTCACCCACTTTCATTGTCCACCCGTTCCCCTCTGCCTCCTTCCAATCTCTTCCTTCCTCCCTCCTCTCCCTTTAGCCTTTCTACGCCCAATGCCCCCACATCATCTTAAGCTTGGGTACTAGAAATGAGTTTGGACACCTCTTGCGAATGTCGATCTGCAATCCTGCCCATCGTGCGTATCCCACGCCACCTCCACCCCCCCCCTCCCCCCCGGTGTTCAATCCCCCTCTCCAGTGCTCCATTGTAATATCACTCCCCGTAGCCTTCCCTTGACCAATGTCCCACATAATATTTAAGCTTGGGTACTAGAAATGTTTTAAAATGGTTTGGGCTCCTCTTGCGAATGCCTATCTCCCAGCACACACACACCGGCACATTCAACATACGGTTCTCTGGCATGGATAAGTGTCAAAGGCAGACCAAGGACGCCCTGGACCAGTGGCGTCAAAGAAGCTCTGATGACCCACGGCCTAGTGCCATGACAGGTTTCTCAGCTACCTGCAGACCGAAAACTCATTCTTCCTGCGACGCCCTCGAAATACATGCAGATTGGAAAACAATCCACAACAACTACAAGAAACGTTCGTTCACCAAAAATATCAGCCCTTATAATAGCTGGGGGATATCCCCTTCCTCCTTGTCTTTCGCCAGTTATCTTCTCCTTCTCTTCCCAACTCCACTCAGTATTGTCCTGTAGCCAGCTAGCCAGCTCCTAACCGCCCACCCCACCCCACCCCCAAAAAAAACGCATGCGCTCGGCCTTCCCACACCGAATATCCCACATACTGAGATGCCATACCAGAAACTGTTGGTTCACGAGAAATAACTGTCTCATACTCAGCTAGCTCCCCCCCCCCCTGCCCCCTATTCTCCTCCTCTCTCCGCCAGCGTCCTCCCCACTACTTCTCTGCCCCTTTCAACATTGTTTCATATTCAAAACTGAGTATCCCGCTCCTCATCTCTTTCCTCCACCGCTTCTGGGCATCTCTTTGCCACATCAACATTGTCTTATGCTCAGCTGGCCCTCTCCACCATCCAATGCCCCCCCTCCCCCTCCCCTGTCCAGGCCTCTGACTTCATATCATGTGATATAAATATAAATATACCGACAAATATATGCCCTCTTAAAATCCACAGCTTTGAAAACTAAGAGCTAACTACTTGATGCCTCATATACATAAAGGATTCGTCTTTGGAACCCGAGATACCATTCTTAAACTTCCCTTTTGCATTGTAAAAAAGCAGCGTTTTCATGAAATGTAATCGTTTTCTGGGAGGCACCAAAGACTAATTTACAGACCATTATTTACGCATAGGTGCACACTTGCTTCCTGTAGTATCCGCATCGCAAAACCCGGAGTACCATTCCACTGAAACGTGAGCATCGGTATCGATAAGGAACGTAACAACTCAACCTAGAAACATCAGCAAAGAGCAAGTAAAAAGTCACCCACCCCTACGCAACCCCGTCAAATCAAGACCGTCTTCCCAACACTGGACATAACGAAGCGTATGCAAGCAAGCCCGGGCGACCACATGAAGCGAGCTAATTGTACGCGGAAACTGCCGTGCTAAAAAAACTGTTTGGAATCTCGGACGTGAGCCAAAAGGGCCCCACGGAAAGCATGTCTCGTCTCTCTTCGGCAAGCTTGATTAGACAATTTTCACAGTTTCGCGTTGCGCAACATTGCCAGTGATGTTATAAAAAGATCTTAATAACATTAGGAAGACAAACTTTCTTTCGGAGTTCACGTTCAGCTTGCTACGTACTCCACAAACGGAGAAAGAAAAAGCTGTACATGCCCATTCAGACGAATGAAAATGTGTTTTATATGAGCGAAGAGATCCTGGCAAAAGCATTCGCTTGTAACACACTGAGGAGTTTTATGCTTCTATTATTTATCTGTACATTAACACTGTCTGCCGTAGCGCCTGAATTAAATACATAGGCCTAATTCTCTAATTGGGACGTGCCATTTACGTCATCAAAAAATGAGATGCTGTTGACCGTCACGCAATGCTCCGTTGCCATTTGGAGTAAATAAAAAAATTTTGTTTGGTTTTTCTTTTGAATTGGAGAAGGGCAATTCTGCCGGGGCAGGTGAAATCCCACCCATTTGCTGAGATTTCTCTCAAAAGACAGTACTCATACAGCATTCTCTGTTCATGTACAGAGTATAGTCTATTTACATCCAAACATTCCAGGGTATGTGCGAAGTAAACCTCTTATCCTTTCTATAAGTGTTTGTCATAGAGATTACCATCTCGATTTTAAGAGGATTATTAGAGATACCTTTCAGAAAAAAAAAAAGGTCCAGCAATTTTTATTTATTTATTTATTAGTTGAGGTACCCGGCCCTACCCGGGATAAATCTGTTTATTAGGTTGAGATTTGGGTGATTATAATGAACGTTCTATTGCCCGGTCCTTTAGGTTATCTTGTCATCGTTGTGGTTTGTATTTTGTTAGATATTTGTTGCTGCATGCCCTTCGCGTACGAATGCCCTACTCAGCCCATCAGCATTGATGAAATGGCGTTCATCTGCGAATTGGGCAATATGTTTAATAACACATACCGGAGTGTGATAACATCATGGGCACATGTGTTCGTGCACACAAAAAAAAAGGATCGGGAGAAGAAATTAACGACACAAAGCAGACTCAAAAAAATACATCTTCATCGTTCAAAGTCTTTAAATTTAACATTCTGCAGGTCGAACAGAAGAAGAATGTTGTTACAAGAAGGTATGTCCCCCCAATTTTTTATTTTTTGTGTGCTAAGGGTACGTCTTTTAAAGTCTTTTGTGACTTCAGAGCTAGAGAGCTCCTCCCGAAATATTCCTGACAACAGCCTTAATTAATTGTTCTTTCACATGTTCTTATTGTTTTCCTCCTTTTTTTGTTTGAAAGGGTAGGGGGCAGAGTTGGGGAATCGAAAAGATGTAGGGCTGAGGATAAGGACGGGGTTAGGGATAGGTACGTATACATACGTGCCCCTACTGCAAAACGCTTGGGGTACGTACGTACAAGTAACAATAGCCACAGCAGAAACCTTCAAAATTTCTCGCAGGTCCGATCCTTATGAGCGGCTGTAGGTCTTGTTAAAAAAAAAAAACACAAATTTTTGTCACAATAGATTTATTTACTTCAGTGCATGTTAGCATATAATATTATTATACAAGGCAGCTCTTAGTAAATAATACTTGGCCTCATTTTGAATAAATACTACAAACTTAAAAGCTTTTAAGAATAAAATTTTTCGTGCGTTTCCATTCCTTGCGACAAACACGACGTTTTCAGACAGCGTGTGGCCACAGAACTATTTTGTTCACTAATGTGATTTGCATGGGCGCTCTCGCTGCGTGTAAATACGTGGTAGTTGCTGCTTGACCAAACGCCGCTAGCGTTCATACCATGATCAGTCTCACATAACAAGACCCAGAAAGGTGACTCAGCACTCACGGGCGACACATCTCAGACAAGGGCCACGATAACCCTCGCACAGCAGGTCAGAACTGGACAACCACGTGACCTATACCATCAGCCATCACGCCAGGCAAAGGGTCAAACGGATGACATGTGGCCAATCTCTTTGATGGACACTCCGAAGCCATCAAGGGCCGGAAGGAAAACCATGCGGACTTTTTATGAGCCCTGTTGGAGCTATTAACTTCTGCATGACATACCCGTGTCTGAAACTTTACAAGTGCTCACGTACAGCGAGGCGAGCATGTCGCACTGCAGTGGATGGTATGATCTTTCCTGACACGACCATATATCGTCCGGGATCAGATTTTGACTTAAGATTACACATGAAAAAGATCGATGTGGCCCCTGTAGTAGTATCGAGCTGCGAGACGGCTTTTGGCCGCAGTTGATTGGTAGAAGTGACCATGATGGGTAAGATATTGGATGGCATATATACAACGGCGATACACAGTGGTCTCGTATTTTAGGTACAAGAATTTATTCAGTTTCGCACGAGGGGATTGAGAGGGACACAAAATTAAATGCTTTCTATATGCCGAGAAAAATGAACCAACTGTGTTCAGCCCAGATCATATTATGATGGGAGTGGTCACCGCTGGAAAAGAAAGAACTCTAGGTGGAAGAGAAAGCATGAAAAGTAGTTTTAGACTGGCGTATTCTAGGATTGTTTAGTTGGTGTATTGTAATGTCATTGACAGTCTGTCTATTTGCTGTATGAAATTATGGTCTTAGAGCCATGCTTTAATGAAATGAAAAAGATCAGACTTAAATGGACGGCAATCATCCATTTCATTTTTTGTTGTTGTTGTTGTTGTTTGTTTGCTTTGTTTGTCGTCGTCAGATAGGAAGCTTTGATCAAAAAAGCATGAAAGCTTATGGCCAACCATGTTAATCTGCTGAAGCTTTCTGTTTGATCCTGGCCTTAATGCATCATTGCTTATTATATCTAGCCTTGGAAAGATAATCCCTTATATGAAACGAAATAAAGAACATACAAACATATATACAAAAAAACAAAAAATCGCAACGAGTGTCAATGCACAAATTCAAACTTTCAGGGTTTATTTTCTATTTTCTCACGTTTGAAAAAATACATTAATCATAATGAGATTTAGTGCACATTTCCAATTACCGACAAATACCGCCATAGCATGGACAGTCTATGTATTTTTCACAAATGGTTTTGTCAAAAGCAGAAGCAAAATGTTACCGGCGAATTTTGAAAAACCACTTTTTCCTCGTAAAATAAAAAATTATTAATGAGCTTATTACTTTTTTTGTTCCTAATGGTTCTTAATATTGCTGGCTGCAATTCGGCAAGCCCATGTGAAAAACACTGTTCAGATGTCATTGCCTTGATATTGGTCTGGGTAGAATACATTTCAGGCTGCGTTGCCAGCGAATTATTTTGCTTTGACATCTTCCACAGAGACACTAAAGCCACATGATCTCGCCAGATCAGCATGAAGGAATTGATTGGACTGGACATGGGGAGAACGGGGCCGTGACGACTTGTTGTCAACACGTGAAAAGTCCTGTTTGGTCATTTAACTGTCACGAACGTGAGGGGACCGCTGAATTGCCGGACTTCCCCAAGTTCAGCCGGTCATCAATGTTAATTGTTAATGAGCCAGCCACACGGGCTAAAGGATGGGCACTGATTGTCTCGTTTGTACATGTCTGCCGTGCTCATTTGGACTGAAACAACAAAGACGTCCATTTCAAAGCCATGACTGCTACAGAGAATGACCGACGGCGATCTCCTGCATTTTTACCCTAAGGAGAATGAATTCCTCAGAGATGGCTGGCTTTTCCCCTATTTCCATAGCACGTTTGTCTCTTCTTTGACTATGGCAGTTTACTCCATCTGCTAACACTTTCTTTTCTTTTTTTTTGTCATTAACACTGTGTGCATTCTTCCACTTCTTCTTCTTCGGAATTCTTCTTTTTGTTTTTAACCCCACCCCTCCCCCTCCCCTCCCAAATCCCAATTGGTCCAGTGGTCAGAGAGCTTGAGCGGAGTGCCATAAGCCCAAGATTCCAATCTCAAGGAAATTGATTTCTTCTGACTTATAGACGTTAACGGCCTGACAAGAGCTCAAGCCTCGGCTCTGATGTTACCCTCAATCTGTACTGGAAATGACGTAAAATCTCAGCAAAACAAACGATCAAACATTTGCTTCTGCGACTTCCTATTCTTCATCTTCTTTCCATGTTGTTTTTCCAACGTAAAAAGTTTAGTAACCATTCTCTTGCGAAATTTCCATGACCTTTTCATTGCTCACCTGCTCACAGTACTTTTCGCTTGGTCACAATACGATAACTCTGCTCTACGCTATCCCTTCATTTTGCACGACTGACCTCGTTTCTGATAAAACTTAAAACCAGTGGTTCTCAGAGTGCCAGGTCACACGCTCCCCTTGCAATCCCAGGTTTCCTCGGTTGGGGACACGGTGGCCTAGAGGCAAGGTGCTCTCATTTCACGCCGAAGGTTCGAATCCCGGTAGGTGTAGGCATGTTGGAATTTTGAGATTTTTCTCATATTTTACTGTCCCTGATCCTATGATAAGCACCTAGTCTTCTCTGATAAGGACGGAAAATTCGGAAGGCCCGTATGCACGTTGCGCACGTTAAAAATACCTTGGCAGTTGGAAATCGAGAAGAGCAGGCCGAACAGGCCGCTGCCTGGGCAAAATTCTAAAAAACGAATCCCTACCACAACAAGAAAAAAAATTTTCTTTTAAAAAAAAACAAGAAACGTGAGGTGTAAATGCTAGGGACAGCGAAACCTCCTAAAATAAAGGCATAAATACAGCTTTCCTCAGTTACTTCCAAATTTTGATTTTTCATCTACTAACACGAATCTAATAACAATTTGACCATAACGAAACAAGAAACTAAATTTTTTCATTATTTTATGATTGAAATCAAATGACAAAAATAAATCAATATTTTCATGGAATCATAAAATATTTCCATTTTCCTCTTTGATTACCCTCTCTGAAATTCCTCCCCAGTTCCTCCCCTGGCTAAAATTCCTTCCCCTAAATGTGAAATTCCTTCCCTGAGAGCCAAGTGCCTCCTGTTTTGGGAATCACTGCTCCAAACACTGAACATAATAATTATTATTGTATTGGCCACGACTTCATCTCACAGACTTTGTACGACCATCATGTTTTAACTAACCTGTGATTTTATTTTTCCGCTTGATGTAAATATTATTAACTTCCACCTCTTACATAGCCCAGTTTCTCGATTCCCGTTTTATTTCATCCTACGGTGTTTTCACTTCCACTGTTTATCTTCGGTTGCCTGTTACCATAACAAAAAGTAGTAGGTGCCCAATTTGATGCTCCGTTTTCTCCAACTTTGTTTTCTTAGTCACCGTTGATTTTCTCTTAATAACGAGTATATATTTTCACTTCTCCACTGGAACAAAGGACTCTTGCCCTTTATTTCATCTTCTTGTGACCCATCGCTGGATGTATTCCTGTTCGTGTTTGTTGTTGTTTTTTTAACGTTTTTTGTTGGGTTTTTTTCAGTTCGAAGTAAACTTTGCAGAGTGTTTCTTTGGTGTAGGTAAGAATTCATACAATTTATGCCATGCTAGTTTTTTGCGTTTTTCTTTAGTTTTTCTTTAGCACGCAACGTATACTGCCTCGAGAATGTGTGATACAGATAAACTATGACAAATGTGAGTGTGCATGAGAAAACCCACAATAAGTCGGCAACCTGACATTTTGAGTTGTGTACATATAATAAAAGACAAGACATTTCTGATAAATTGAAGTCAGTGACCCCCCTAAAACTAGATTTTGAGAAAACGGTATTTAATCCTATAAGTGGCAATAGCTGACTGACCAAGTAATATTGGAGTGATTGAAGTTAGGAGATCGTAGTCTAATAACTAAACTGTTATAGAGATCATAGTGAGTAGTGTTCACTGCTCATCTACAGTTTACCCTATAACATGCCACGGTCCCCTAAACAACAGCCAAGTTGGAAGTTTGTGTCGGACCCATTATTTTCACTTCAAAGCCGTTTTTCTCAAAATCAGCTCTGCCGACTTATTGTGGGTTTTCTCATACACACTCACAATATCAAATGGGTTTTCTAAGTGGAAAGGAGTCGAGAGAAGAAGAACACTTAATGATACATAATTGTAAGGACAATCGTCAGATATTTTCATGTTACAGGGAGAATCCTTCAGGTTAGGCGCGCATTGGCGACTTACTGTCCTGTTGCAGTCGTTCGGTGTTCCTATGAATTTGCAATGTACCCCCTCGTCTCGCATGTGTGGGCATCTCCACTCACTGACCTAGATTTTTTAAAAATGCGACGCCAGTGCAATGCAATAAAGTCGCTTGTGCTCAGCGGCTGGCTAGGGACTTTGATTTTGTTCACAGTGATATTCGCTGATGATTGTAGAGTTTTGTCTTCTCAGTAGTAAACCAAATAAAGTAACAGCTTATGTTAGTTCATTGGGTGCTTGTTCTTTTTGTTTGCTCTGTTCGATTTTGTGAATAAATTGACGTAAATAAAATTCTTGTAAATGGGGGAGTATTTGCCATATTGTTGTATGTGACATTTTGCCGATTTTGAGGTTTTGTCATGAAAGTGGCTCTCTCACTCCTAATTTTATTATGTATAAGTGTCGTTCCAATCGGTTAAAAATTTTTCGAGATATGTGTTTGTGACGTAATTTTTTTATACGTTTGGGTCCTTTTGCTGACCGAAAGTTCAAATCTCACTTTCTCGAGAAGGCAAAAATGCACAAATAACAATCTGGTAAATACCCGACGAAATGTTCCCTTGCTCAACTCCCTTCCCCCGTGCCCAGCAAAATTAGAACATTCCTCTTGCCATTTCATTCTTGTCCCCATCCTTCCGGTGATTACTGATAACTACGTGTCGTCATCACATGATCAGGCACGGCCATGCTAATCGATTGTCAAACATGCGATTGAACACCCATTGGAACAAAAAAAACAAAAATGACCACAGGCCCGGGCCAAAAGAGGGAGAGAGAGGGAGAGACCAAAAAAAAAAATAACTGGATGTCTGAGTATGTGAAAGTAATGATGGTCCTCGAAACGGATTCGCGCTTTCCTTCACACAAATTACGGTCATTAGCGGCGCACGGTGACAGAGGTAGTCAAGGCTTCCCTTGAAACTACCATGCACGCAAGGCAAACATCCGTTATATTTTTAACAAATATCCGTTTTGCCTCTAAATGTCATG
The DNA here is from genome assembly GCA_963931925.1 of Onchidella celtica. Lineage (NCBI taxonomy): Eukaryota > Metazoa > Mollusca > Gastropoda > Systellommatophora > Onchidiidae > Onchidella > Onchidella celtica. Next base: position 16,500,894 of record OZ007573.1, on the reverse strand, counting down.
TTGCGGTATTTTCTGTCTGGTGTGTTATCTTAACTGTCTGGGGCTTGATCATTTTCAGCGGTCGATTCTGTGGGTTTAAGGCCATTATCATCTGAAAGACTGTTTCCATATGCAGTCTGGTTTGTTCACAGACCAAAACAGCATGAACCTGCATTCTTTCACTGTTGTTTAGCGACGGGCCACCCACTGTGTTTGAAAAAAAAAGAACCCCTGTTTCACTGCCAGGAGATTTAAATCTAATTGGACATGGGAACCATGGATGCTTGCGTAAACAACAGAGTGCACGTAATTCCTGTTTGTAGAAACTTTCAAAGATATCCAATAAGGTACTAATGGCTTGCTAGTTTACAGAATCCAAGGTACTTTTGGCTTGCTATTACAAGAACTAAAATACTTTTGGCTTGCTATTTTATAGGACCTAAGGTACCATTGGCTCGCCATTTTATAGAAAGTAAGGTACCATTGGCTCGCCATTTTATAGAAAGTAAGGTACCATTGGCTCGCCATTTTATAGAAAGTAAGGTACCATTGGCTCGCCATTTTATAGAAAGTAAGGTACCATTGGCTCGCCATTATAGAAAGTAAGGTACCATTGGCTCGCCATTTTATAGAAAGTAAGGTACCATTGGCCCGCCATTTTATAGAAAGTAAGGTACCATTGGCTCGCCATTTTATAGGAACTAAGGCACTATTGGCTTGCAATTTCATAGGACTTAAGGTGTTTTTGGCTTACTGTTATTGGAACTAAATCACTGTAATCGTATTGCGTGTGCTCATCCTTTCTCTCTTTATACCCATTTAATGGTGATTGGCGGGTGTTGTTGGCAAGTCTTCTGAGTGGTTCTTTCATTCCCATTATATATACCCGTCTGCAAGCTTGCCATTTTTCCAAGAACCTGTACAATTTGTGTGTTATTTTTATGTGGATATGCCTGATGAACGTCCCAAAGTCTGAAAAGTTGCTTGCGTCTCCTCACCACGTCTTCATCATGGTCACGTATTCGTTCACTCTCAGAGGGCTCCCAAAATACATCCTCCCAGTGATATCTTGTCTTTTCCCAGGTAGTATTATTTGAGAGGAATTGCCCTAAAAAGCTTCCTTCTCAGTGAAACCGACTTTTTCTTCTTACCTTCCACACTGTCTTAATGGTTTTTATTACTTCATCTCTTACTACTTTACATCCCAACTAATCCACAAACTTCTACCATGCGTCTCGGCCACTGTTTTGTTCTTGATAGCTACATCCTGTCTATCCTTAAAGATCGCTGCTACGCTAGCTATCGTTTTCCTGTTTCTTTCATGAAACCATTACATATCAGAGACAGGGATGCATGGACCACTCGGGTATGGGAGTGTTTAGAAGGTAAAATTATGAACAGGTATGCTTTCCCCCAATGTAATGTTTAAGAACCAAAAATTTGCCGCTTGGCAGGGAACAGATTGGTGCGTTTCAATTTTTTCTCAAAGGCACTCATCAATTAAAAATAGTTCAGGACTTCTGCATTAGGCGCCATGCAGCCGCAGCCTGAAGTTTAAAGAAGCATTCAGAAAAAAAAAAAAAAATAAATAAATTTCTGTCAGATTTCAGTTCGGAAATATAAAATTTTAAACTGTCATTAAAATTTGAGGCAACTTTTTACTGCATCCTGACAGACAGCGTCTAAATACAGTCCGTCTAGGAAGGGCCTCACGCTCAAGGATGAAGAAGTAACCAGGCGCCCATCGCGTTGCATTAAAGAAGCGCTGATTCTCAGGATTTCCTTGCAACCTGTCAGAAAAAAACTCCCGGTTTAAACCCCAACCCCCAACCACCCCGAAAAAAAGAAAGTTTTGATCAAAGGACAGACAGATGCCCATAACATTAACCATCCCCCCACACATTTTATCTTTATGAAGCCCCGGGATCTGTCTTATAAAAGAGCTCTTAATTTGCAGCCCCACTCACCATTAAACCCGTCCCGCCCTTTTAGAGTATAAACAAACTGGCCATTTGGTGGAGTTGTGTTTCTTGAGTCGGTATAACATAAACAGCCCCGGCAGCAGGGCGATCCTAAACAGCGGTAATGTCTCCCTTCCTGTCTTGTTTATCCGGGGGGAAAGTCTGACAAGACAATGCATGTCGCAGGCCTGCCAGATTTTTATGGAAGTTCTAGCCACTCCTAACGGTGCACTGAGTGCGTCTTTATTCCTTGATGAAGGAGAAAATAAAGATTCTGAGCTGGGGTTATGGAGGATAATGCTTAAAAGAGTCTGTCTGATTCCGTCGCGCTTCATTCTGTGTGTATGTTTAACTCTTCATCTACTTGGCTGACAATCCATTTCCTGATACTGCACACTGGTTAATGTGTTTGCCTAACTCCAAGAGTTTGGCTTTACATTTGTATTTAATATTTTATATCTTACTCAAAATGTGTAACTGTTGAATATATATATGTATATTTCCCTCTCTCAAAAAAAGAATTTTGAAAAAACTCTTTTTTTCCCTAAATTAGATTTCTTATATAAAAAAAAATTCACTCTTGACCCTCTTATGCCCATACCAAGACTGTGACGGTAAGTGCTCATCATGCATCCATCTTCAGAAAAACATTCGACTCTTAACAATGTAGGGCAGGTGGATACATGAAGGCAATTGGCGGAGAAACAGACTGTGTGTGGGCTCCTGACATCAACAAAATCTACCAACAATCTGCAAAAACACCCCAAAGAATTCTTCTCATCCGATACAATACGAGGACTCAAAAGAAGGAAATAATTAAAAGCACGAATGGCATTCCAGCTTTAGCCAGCTCTATTCCGTTTCCACCGACAGAGAAATGCTGTACCCCCAATATTAAAAACAATGACCGTGAGAGCCTGTAGGCTCACACGTGTTCCAAGCCGATCTTATCACAACAAATATCCATGTATGACCTACCAGAGTAGGTAGTTTTAGTAAAGCTGGTATTTCCTCCCCCAGTCCATCTCGCGGTCATCAACCCAGTGTCCTTCTATTACTCATTTTCCTTTCTTCTAACCCAAGATATAGAAGAGCTTGAGAACGAGGGAGTAATGAGGGTACGTTTAAAAACCTGCAAAATCTCGGAGAATGATAGAAGGTGGATTACAGTATCGTAAACTGTTTCTTTATTTTGTTCTTCATTTTTATCCCAGCATGTCTCATCTCTGCATTACTGATCACGTCACACAAAGACAAGCATCTCCCTATAAATCCTATACATTAACCTAACCATTGCCCATCTCCGGTCCTACGTCTGAAAAAAAAAAGGAAAAGTCATAACAAATAACGTGATAATAAAAAACAAATAAAAGAATTAATAAATATTCAGTTCTCTCCCATTTTCTTCGTCTAAAATAGATTTAGTAAGTATATGTGTGTCGATGATTGGCAACGAAAGTGTTTAATGTCCAAAATAGTCAAGCTGAGAATAACTAGTAGTTTGAAATTTGTAACTGTAATGAAAATTCGAATATCTGCGATAACTTCAACGCAGTCACGTGAATGGTTTCGTTGGCTAATGAAATAATAGTCACATACCTTGTGTCTTGGATATCTAAAGACATTTAAAAACAATGAATAAAACTGGACATAACACATTCTGGTTGATAACCCTCGATATGTAATGGATGTACGTAGTGAAATCTGTGGGTTCTGGGGATTTTTTTCGAAACTGACTGAACTGAACAGAAAAAAAAGGGTCCAGATAGAGGGTTCAAATGTTATAAAAACTTGTTTAACAACCATTAATGCAAGTGTTGGAAAAACGACGGAAAGAGCAGAAATCCAAAGTTCTCTCACTTGAAGGGAGAAATGTACGCGTGGAGTCTGACGTGATCCGCTGGAGAAACCAGGTCGGACCGGTACTTTAGAGGCGGGAAAAGCGGATTACTTTTGAGTTTACTTACACTTGAGACGTCCAGCAGAGTTGTGGCGCTTTACTCCATTCTGTACTGATGCCCGGGTCATATCAATACTGTTAATTACTGCAATGCTCACGTGTTGAGTCTTCTTGCTGGATAGAGACTGTGGATTAAAGTGTCTGTGGCCCACGTTGCAGATTCTCCCTGTTTTAAGTGGAACTTTTAAATTTCATTTGCTAATAACTCTGAGAATCCAATCTCTCCTGATTGCGGTTTCATACACCTATTCCTCCCGTCTCTTCCTCGTCTTGTGCTTTATTTTTTTTTTTAATCCTCTTCCTTCTTCGTCTACTCTTCATTATCTTCATCACGTTGTTGAACGGAGTTTGAAATAGTAGTTTCCTTACTTAAAAATTTAAAGAGATAACGTGGAGCTGTTTTCCACTGTTTTAGATACTGCTGTGTCGAAAGGTCCTTTTGTCCCCCCCTACCATCGAATAGTCTCTTACAGCAAAAATTCAGCATTTTCTGGCATATTCTTATCCTTATCGCAATGATAACTCAGACTCCCTCCTCCCTCCAACCTGTTTCTTTTAATTTGCCTTTGGCAAAAAGAGGAAATCAAAAACATAATACATATAAGCATTCATTTCACTTCCTTTTGTCCTCCTGCCAATCTACTCTCATGCAGTAGAAAAGTAAGCATTTTCTAGCATCTTCTTTTTCCTTATCGATATGATGAATTACCCCCCCCCCCCCCACCCCTTTTTTTTTTTGGTTTAAATTTACCTTTGGCAAAAAGAGGAAATCAAGAAAAGAAAATGATACCCTGTGGATCTGCTTTTATCTCAACGTGAATGTCTGTCCCACTGTAACTTTTGAATTTCCCTTGCTTCCTGTCTATAGTTGTCAGTGGTAAATGCCGTCGTGCAGGGCAGCAGTTTGTCGATTTTAGCTTTAAGTCAATACTTTAACGAATGTATTGGAAAAATTTACTAAACTCCATACTATCTGTCTATTCCTCCAGGCGATAAATTTACAAATTTGTTTGTCAAGCGCTGTGAACTGATTTTTCTGGGCCCCAGTTCGTCCTTCTGTCTGGATGTTTCAGGTGATTTTCCATTTGCATTCTTATTAATCACCCGCCCTTTTTTAAATACATTTAAATCTGTAACTTCTTCGTACTTGGTCAGTCAACTTCCTGATTTGTCTTTCATTTTTTTACAGGGGCTGAAATGGAATGAAATAAAAAATCTTCGAAGATTTTTTATTCCGAAATGGGTGGTCCTATTTTTGTTGTTGTTGTTGTTGTTATAATAATTACTATAGAAGAAAATGTCGAGTTCCCAGTTTCTTACAGTACTTTTTATAACAACAAACACTTAGGCGCGCATCTTACAAGACACTATTATCCTTAATTCGCAAACAACACACATGCACATGATGAATTATCACAATAATAGAAAGACTGTGGAGATATACCACCATCTTAAGGTTCTCCTTTTCTGTGATCTCGCTCTCTCAGACTGAGTAGCAAGCAGCCTATTGAGCCAACCTATCTTTATAAACCAGTGAGCGGGCCGGGAGTTATATTCATATCACTGTTTGCATTTAGTGGGCGAAAAATCCAATGGGATTCGAATATTCTATTCCAGTAGTTGGGCAGGTCAAGGATTGGGATGACAGCAGGAAATCTGAAATTTGCTAATGTCTTAGACTAGCTAGCGGTATTTCAAATACCGAAAATTGGCATGTTGATTAGCTGAACCTATATTGAACATGGTGTAAGTCCAGGCGCGCACCAGCTGATTTGACTAGCTGGTCAGCTGGATGGTGCCGTCGTGACATTTAGTTTTAGTGAGACCTCGGACACCAGCGAATTAATTGGATCTCGTTGACTGCCAGATCGAATTCGGCTTATGTGCGCTAAGGCTAAAACAAAAACAACAACAACAAACAAACAAAAACTCGAGTATATCCCCGGCCCGAATACGACCTTCCCGATAAGATATCAGTTTCACTTGCATTTCCTGGTCGCAAGATGTCATGCGTCGATCTATCAGAGTCATACTATCGAGAAATTAGGAAAAGTGCAATAAAATTCTTGGCATCAAGTGGAATCAAGAAATTGTACGCAAATGAGCTTCCAGCTCATGGCCATGCTTGCCTCTTAAAGTTTTACCGCCGCTTCTGCGGCCCTGTATTTCTGACGTTTTTATTCGTCATCCCAGTCATTTATTGCATGCATGTCTTAGCAATGGAGTTTGTCCAAAAATTGTCATGTTCTGACACTGCGCTGACAGTCAAGACTTCAAGTCGGGTAACCCGTTAGCTGCAAGCAATCTCTTGTGTATTACAAGCACCTTGTCATATGTGGACTACACAGAGTATAGAGAGGGGGGCTTCCCCTTTCGGCCTGTTGCATTGAGCGATAGTGACACTTTCACTGGACATCATGGATCACTTAGTCAGTTGAGGATTTCCAACAGCTTACTGACAGCACCAACCAAACACTACAGTGGGCGATTATTCGTCTCAACCCATCACTGATCTTCACTTCATGAATAGACCAAGCTTTGCTACAGCCAAACCTCAAAAACATGTGGCCGATTCCAATTCTCTCGAGTACCGAATAGTTTTTGTCATAAGTATAGCCCACCAGCAGTGTTTAAGCTACTCTTGATTCACATATGTTGGGTGTGCTCTTTTCAGGGGTCCACTCGATTTACTCCGCCCTGTTATCTTAGCATATGAGACCGCCCTTTGAGCTGTTATTTAAAACAATAACTGAGAATAGTTCAGCATATTTGCTCCATACAAACTAAACAGATGAAAATCCTGAGAGTTTCTGACGGTATTTACTTGATGTGATTGAAGGACGAGTAAAATGGAACTAAATTAACCCTCGTGTTTCCTTATTATATGAGTGGATGACAAAAACCAGGCTGAAGGTGAAATTTTTATATCTCTTCAAAAAAATCAAAACAAAATATTTCTAAGATAATTTCAAACAAAATATTTAAACTGAATGCAGAAAATGGGCTGATCTTTCATATTACAAGCAAATCTCAATTTTCCATAGAAAATGTTTGCCCCTTCGTCGATTTTTCTTCAGAAAGTTGGTCTTTGATTTTAAGCCCCATTTCGTCGGATCAGCTCACATATACTGAGTGAAAACTGTTTGCTGGCTGCAGTGCAAAAACAGTTTATCATCACATGCTAACTGTCTCTGTACCGTAAACCCGGATACACTTCAGTTGTTGTTTTTTTCCGGATGTATACCATGCGACGTCTGTGTCCGCCTGATAACGTCCTTGTCGGTCGATATTCAGTGGCTACTTTTTTACGGGTATTGCAAAAATTATAACTCGGTTATAAAATGAGCCTTATCAGACAGACAAGAGTATTTGAATTTTCACTGGTAATCGATACATTACTATTAAGATTGTGCAATAATGTTTATCTGTCCATTTGTGAGTCCAGACGGCCTAATTCAAAAACTTGATGTCTGGGCCAATCTTATTTTTATTCTTACCACCGGCAGGTAGCCACTGAAGGGAAGACCTTCATGTGTGAGCAATGAAAAAAAAGGGGGAGGGGGGGGCGGGGGGAGGGGGGGGGCTACATCACATACTTCGAAGATCTAAGTCTTCTTTAGACGGAGGAGACGCTTCTCACTGCGTATAATGATTTCGAGAGGTCCAAGCTTCAAACTAGTCAGTGTCAAAGCGCGCATCTATTATATATTTCAGTAACTTGCAACCTTTGGCATGACTAACTGACCAAACTATACACTCTTCAGGCCTTAAATTTGGCAGGAAGATGGCAATTGAGATAAGGAAGATGATGGCTATAATTAAAAGTTGTTTACTGCAAGCATGTATTTTTTTAAAATAACAATGTTTATTGCTATGTAACATCTGTATTTTTGCATGTTTGTTTCGTAATAATTATATATTACCGTGCATGTCATTAAAAGTAATCGTACCAAGCGTTCAGTTTGGTGCGTTGTGTTCTGGTGCGCATGAGTTCTGAAGCAAGACTGTAGTTTATTACTTTTATTATATGAGAGAGAGAGAGAGAGAGAGAGATTGAGAGAGAGAGAGAGAGAGAGAGAGAAAGGGGGGGGGGGAGCACATGAATGTTTATTCCGGGCAATGCCCGGCAGTTCATCTAGTTTGTTATAATACTAAAAGATCTCCGTACGGTACTTCTATTATTTCAGAAAATGGAGACAAACAAACAAGAACAGGAAATGGAGACATGCCCTTCCACCGACCCCCATGCCCACATACCGTGTGCGATTGTAAGTTCCTTGGCTGAAAGGGGGGTGGGGGGGGGGGATTACGTAACGGGTGACCTGGTCGGGGGGGGGGGTTAAAACGACGAAATTGGCGATGGAAAATTCGTTGACCATCTGCCATTTTACAAGATGGCAGTGGGGCCAAACCCAGCCGGCTAAACCACTCTTTCCTTAGGCATTTGTTTTGAGGGGGGTGCAGCCAAATGATTGCAAAAATTACATCACCCTGCATTATAGCAAAGATACTAGAAACGACAAGATGGGACACTGTCTTCTTCGCACCACTAAAAAAAAAAAAACTTGCATACACTTTGCGCACTGATCGGGGGCGGGGCCCATGGTGCACAGTATGAAAAGAATGCTTGACATAGTTGGTAAATTTATGGGGCACAATTGTGACAGTGCTACTGCGACTTTTAAAAAAAAAGAAAGAAAAAGTAGCCAGAGTTTTCCCACAGCCATTGAGGTTATAATTCCACAGGTGGCGTTAATCAAGGCCTGTAGCGATAGCTGAACAGTGAACAAAATTCAATATTTTTCCCTATTTGGCTTTGTAAAATACGGCACTTTTCCTGACTTCCGCGCGTTTGCCGCTAGGTGGCGGTGGGAAATCTGTGCACGCTACAAGCACTAGCTGTCTTATCTTATCAATTCTAGTATCTTTGATCTTATCCCAGAAAAGCCTTGCAACGCTTTTTGCGTATGACCCTATGTGCCGCAGTCGTGGGCACCGACGGAAGGACACCGGAGATGAGTGGACGGCCGGCCATTACATCCATGCATAGTCAAAAAATGATTTTAATATTAAGGCAAGGTGACCTAGTCCTGCATATCTCATCCTGTGTGAAATTGACACAGGTCAAGATGGCACATGGCGGATTTCAATGGCAAGTGGTAAAGACATCACGGCAGAGGGAGAGAGAGAGAGAAAGAGAGAGAGTGTGTGTGGGTGTGTTTTACCCCATTACTCCTGTCTGAAAAGACCCTCGGCCAATTTATTGAATGAGGCATTAGATTTTTATCATTAAAGGAATAGTTTTACGTTATTGCATTTTATTGCTCTGTATTGTATATTTTTATTGTATTGACAGCTATTGATAAATCAGTTTGAGAAACAGAATTTAACCCCACCAGGCCCTGCCCCCCATGTCTCCTTGTTGGAGCATTCTCATTTTGTGAAAATGTATTCTCAGAGACATTATTTTAGAGTTTTTGCGATCATTTGGTTGATTTAGTATATATTGTAGAAATTACAGAAAAAAATCTTTTCGCGCCTTGAATTCTTGTGACACCTGCAGCCAAGTGATACATTTGTGTGTCACTGGTGATACATGGGGCTTGGAGGGTTAACATAAATGGGCAGTTTTTGTTTTGTTGTTGTTTTTTCTCCTTAATCCCTTGTGGGATTGATGTGAATGTAATGAAGTGATTATCGTTTTCCCAGTGCAAATTTTGCTCTACAAATGGAAAGAACGGCACACAGTTCTTTGTCAATTGTGTCAACACCTGGCAAAAATATCACGCACATCTCCTGTCCATGGACCACATTTATCTCCCTACATCTTACCGAGAAAGTAGTGTATAAAATGAATGAGAAATGGCTGACTAAGGCAGTGGCGGTTCCACTGATTTTTCGTGGGGTGGGGGTGGGGTGGAAGTACACCTGCCACACTCTCTCCTTCATCCTAAACCCATTCTTACAGCCATGATTTCTTTCTCTGCTTTTCATCTCTCTGTCTCTCTTTTCTCTCTCTCTCTCTCTCTCTCTCTCTCTCTCTGTCTCTCTGTCTCTCTTCCTCTCTCTCTCTCTCTGCCTCTCTCTGTCTGTCTCATTCTCTGTCCCTCTGTCTCTCTTTCTTTCTATCTCTCTCTGTGCCTCTCTCTCTGTCTGTCTCTCTTTCTGTCTCTCTGACTCTCGGTCTCTCTGTCTCTCTCTCTTGGTCCCCCCCCCCACCGTAATCAGAGTGACCTCTCTCCCGATGTGCCCCTCTCCTCTAGATCTGCAGCTCCACCACTGGACAACGCTAGAAAAGACAATGATGGTGTGTAAAAGCAGTAAACCTTCTGGACCCTATACAGACTGATTATGTTCACACATCATTAGGTCCAACACCCGGAGCCACTTTTGCTTTTTACAGAACTTTAAGCACGTGCATCAGTGCACTAAAACAGCGATTCTCAAAGTGTGGGGGGTCGAGATCCTTAATGAATAGCAAAACTGTGGGGCTTTCATTATTCTAAGTAAAATATATTTAATTTTTTTTTTCAATATTTATGAACATATTAATTTTTTTAATGCTAATTCATAAGAATTACTCAGTAAAGCTGGGTTTCCATGTGTACAGAAACGGAAACGGCAACTTAAACGTCAAAAACCTTCAAGTAGTGGAAATAGAAAGAATATTTCATTTGTAAGGGAACACCGTTTCCCTATACATGGAAACACTGTTTCTTTTTACTTACCTGGAGGATTTTTGACATTTCCGTTTCCGCTTCCATACACATGAAAACTCAGCTTAAGGCGTCCTTCTTTCGTGTCATTTTGTTTTGTTACATTCAAAACAGAGAAGCCTTCCTCCTTGTCAGCATTTATCTCTTGTAATTACAATTCGCCTAAATCTATCTCAATTCAAAACAAACAATCAAGACAACAACAAAAAACAAAAAACCCAACAAATAGATATGCCAATGCCGAAAAGCTCTGATAGAGAAGGGGGGGGGGGGCAGAGGGTCTGAAAAGCGCACAACACACAGTGTGGGGTGACGGGGGGAACAGTCGTATTCTGTGACACAGTAACCACACCTTCATTTAAGATTTTGGCAGTAACCACTCTCAATTCAATGAAAACGCGATGATCTTCACATGAAAGGGAAAAGTGTCGGACATTACTGCATGCCGCACGTACCCATATTAACCCTCTCACTGCTAATAGCCAAATGAATGAATTAATCTTACAACGCCGTGTCCGGAACCAGTCAAATAAACTTGCCAGAATAATAAGTCTACTTTGCTGAAGGTTTTCAGATCAATGCGAGTTCCAAATACCAAATGATCCAGATTAAAACATGCAGCTCAAAAGTTCTTGGGAGGGCACAGTAGTATTTCCCTGACAGCAACAGGGTCAAAGGCCAATGTGGCTCAGTCTAGGACTGGCGGGCGTGGCAGGTTGCAATTCATGTTTGTCCCCATGCGCTCACACGTACCAAAGAGGAGATTTTTAAAAAAAAACATTAACTTCATTTTCATCTATTTATTTATTTGTTTTATTTATTATCTATTTTACTGACTTATTTATTTATTTGTTAATTTACTTATTTATTTATTTATTTATTTAATTTATGTATTTATTTATTTCTGTGTTTTATTTATCCATTCATCCGCTTCATTCAACATAAAATTTACAGAGTCATGCACACGAGGGTTACAGATCAAATCGCATTTCAATCTGAGTCCCCCCCCCCCCCCCCAAAATACTTCATTTTTTTTAACTTGGTGTATGAATAAAAAACGAACTTTGCTGGCCTCAGAAAAAAACACACACAAAAAAACAGTTTGAGAATCACTGCATTAAAAACGTGCATCACAAGTCCAGAAACCGTACTTGTCGGAAGTTTACCTTTGATGGTGTTCAAACGCGTCAGGGAAACAGGGCATAGACTCTAATGACCCACGAGTTCTTAAAAGAAAACTCGGAAACTGAAATTACATCCTGATTGTTCAGGGTCTGTTTCTCCATCCACCGTTCAACAGTTTTCTGAAACGTAAATGGTGTTAAAGAAGCGAGAATTTATTCCGAACGAATAGTCTAGAATTAGCCGGACAAGGATGTAGTGAAGACTTTAAAGGCCCGGGTTACTTTCTTAATTCAATCATTCTGGACGATAAATTCAAACTAAAATGTGTGGGAATGTGGGCGGAGTTTTTAAGAAGTAGAAGATGAAGAAGGAGAAAATGCATTAAGATTTCATCCCCTTGGAATGACAAGGTTCTAGCTGATCTCCACTTTTTTGGCTGAACTGAGTTACATAATATACACTTTCTACAGGCCTTCTAAGTTGTGTGTTAAAGTATCAAGTGGATTGGTGTGTAAGTTGTATGTATTACTAAAAGGAAAAAAAAAGCTATGAGCACACGTAAATTCAATCATTAATTTCTCAAAAGTTGATGAAAGGAGTTAGATCTTTGTTATTCTGAGGGGAAGATTTGCCTGAATGGCTTTGGAATTTTCTGTCAAGCAGTCAATATTTCCTCTTTGAGAACCAAAAAAATTATTCTTATTAATTTCGTTTTGTTTTTTTTTAGTTTTTGATATTTAGTAGGAATGATTAATGAATATAAAGTGGCCAATCGCCGTCGATATATTGACAGTTTCATGCCAGAAATATCTGCGTCGATATCGAAATGAAGGAATTCAATCTCGATCCTCACCATTACATGCCCAGTTCATTTCCCTTTCATTACAGATAAAACCCGTTTGCTTAGATTTCGTTCTGGGGAGGAGAGGAGAGGTGCCAAAGAATATTTCTTCTCAAACGGGTGCTGAGAAAGCAAAATTTTCAGTGAAAGTGGTGAGACAGGCATTTTTGGCTAATAAAAAACACATTATTTAACGCCCCGTGAATGCAGCGTATGAAAGGCAACGATACGTTTAATGGTGTATGTAATTTATAAATAATTCATATATATTTATATAAAGTTACTTACATTGTGTATAAGCTGAACCATAATTATATCAAGTTTTAATGTCTAGAAATGACGTGCGGGGGGGGGGGGGGGAGATCAAGTTCAGAAAATAAAGGAAAACAACAGAACTGCATCAAAAGCGTGAGAATTTGTCAGCGTTTCGATACAAATGGAATAATCGAAAGTTCGATCATGCATTTTTACGGTCTGTTTTGCGAAAACAATAATGAGGCTAATTCTTTCCATTAACAGCCTCGACTGCATTAATCTACTATTATTTTCAGTTCTGATTAATTTGCACCCGTCGTCAAGGTGTGACCGAAACAGTATCTTCAATTATGGCTCACATTTCCTTGACCCTTTTGGTACTAGCTCAGTAAAATGTGAACAACTTCCTGTTTAGGTTACGGTAAGTAGCACTTTTCTGCAGAACAGTTTTTACATTACAAATAGGTATGACTATTTCAATTCATATCTTCTGCATGAAAAGGAAGAATTTGAAGAACGTATGCATTGCCACAACTATAAAAGAAACCAGTTTTACAGCATTGGCAATCAAAGGGTTAAAGCGTTTTACATGTCGTAAAGTTTTGAGTACAGAGTTCTCTAGTGGATTCCACAATGGAATTATTCCAATTTCAAGATTTGGCGCCCTCTTTCGGTCACTAGTCATATGATTAATAAATTAACAAAATTCACAAGAAAATTAAAATGCAATAGCAAACATTTGTGGTGTTAACTGTCTTTGCTATTTCGTCCTCAATCCTCGGCGACCAGTAAGCTATTCTTTATCATTTATGCAGTTTCGCACTCACACTTGGATTAACCCCCACAGGCTTAGGCGGGTGAAAAGCAACATTTTCAGATAGTGAAAGAATAACGGACAATAATTGTTCTAAGTGCTTGTGGGCCCAGTATTTGTGTCGCTATTTCACGTCTAAACTGGTTTAAATCGATTTCGTGTTCACTTTGAAAGATTCACGATAAGTTACAAGTATTAATAATTATTGTGGGATCTTGCTGTTTTGTTCCTACTGATCCTTCAGAAATGTGGATCAAGTAGAAAAATATTACGTTGAAACACCAAAAAACATATATATATCACATCGCGGGTGGTATTGATTAGGGACGTAAGTCCAAATTTGGGCTTTCCCGGGTTTTTTCATATTCTTGAAGACCAGGTTTTCCCGCATTTTTTAAGCTAGTAGCGGTACCTCTAGGCCTTTTATTTGCGAAGTTATTTCAGTTTACTCAATGGACGTATGTTTATATGCTTTAAGATATTCTTTGATTACAGTCGTATGAGTACTTACGGCTTTGATTAATTGCTTTTCTCTCGAAGCACAACCAGAATAGGCATTCATACAGTCGTATAGTTGCTTACGATACTAATCAAAAACCTTCTAGTGCCGCAAAGTACACCATCCCTTCATACAGTGAGTGTCACGTACGTCTATGCTCAAATGAAGATCAAGGCTGGATGATGGCTGGTCGCCTTAAAATGTGTCCCAGAGGTATCACATTTTCGAGAAAAGCCCCCAAACGTCCATGGTTTATTATCTGTATTAGTATGATGCACTTGAGATTTTATCAGCGCTTAATTTTTTACGTTACGATGATGGCGATTTCTAATGAAAGATTAGTTTGTTAACTATTTTGTGTGTCAACAATTCACATGCAAAATATGAGCAAGATTTCTGCTGTACTCTTTGATTGCTCTGCGTTTAGTAGGAACTAGTTCCAGCTTAACATTATGAAAAATTTAAGGGTTGGATAGGTAAACGATACGCAGGGTATCTACCGCCAACTGTGGTCAAACTGCCTTTACCTGCCTACGGCATTTGGATAAAGAGGAGGGGTGTTCTAAAGAGAGAGAGAGAGAGAGCCAGAAGGAGAGAGTGAGGAACACACACACACTGACAGGGAGAGAAAGTGAAAAAAAGATGGGGGCAGAGAATACTAGAGAAGTTTCAGTGGAAAATTAATCCAGCAGTGCCTATCATGTTATTTAGGTCCTTGATCTTTGGAGGCAGTGTAGGCGAGTGGCTGGTGAGCTGCTCTCATGAGGCAAACGCCTGTTTCATTGAAGGGCGCATGAAGGTTCATTTCATCAGTAGGCCGTGTGCACCATTAGGTCCTTGATGAGAAAGACACTGTATTCTCGGTGTCCCTACTGGACTCAGATGCAAAAGGCGGCGATGTGGGGTATTGTCCAATGTTAGTGTTCAGAGCCTTGTATGCTCCCTAGGGAGCCAAGATTATGATAAAGTGATTATGCCTGCTGAGGTAAAAATGTGGGGGCATTTAGAATTTTATATGAGGAGATGAGCACAACGTAAATGTACTCCATGTAAGAATTATTTAATTTGCCATGAATGGTTTCGTGCTGCACCAGACAGTTCCTGTCACGAACTAGAATACAGAATGATGTTCTAAACAAAAATTCTAAAGAACAGAGACTGGATATGTGCTAATTCTTGCATCACCGGAAACTACCCATTAGTTACTGATCTAGCGAAACCATTTTGGGCAGAAGGTGAACAGTGCGAAGTGGAGATTTTGGATTCTTTTTATGGATTGACGTCAACAGCTGCGGCTCCTTTCATTTCTTTGTTAGAAGCCATTAGAAACTGTGACAAGTTCAGTATTGTAACCATCGGCTCCAGCACACCTGCCTACTCATGTGGGCTAATAAAGACTGAAGACAGAAATACGTCTTTGATTCTCATGCCGAGATGGGAATGTCAACAGCCGATGGGAAGGCAACATTGACTGTGAATTCCTACAACGGCCTCGAGTTGTTCTCTAAGGTAGTGGATCTCACTTCCTACAGGTGACGGCGACCTGTTCGAGTTAACACTGGTGAATATTAGGTGCCCTTCACAAGCTGACACAGGTCCATTCCATGAAGTTAACCATGAAGGCGAGAGTCTGCCAAGAATTGCACCTTGCTGACTGATTGTGAAAAATTCCTCTCAGACATTTGAAAAAAGGATCAAGTGGAAGAGCAACGTAACAGACAACAGCAAGAGCAAAGACAAGTAAAGGAGCAAGGCCTGAGAGCCTCAGAGGAGACTCCTGTGCAACGAGGCAGCAAACATAGAGCAAAGAGGAGTCTGGAAGAATTCCTCTTGATGGAAGACGACAGCTATTTCCTCCCTACTCCAAAGAACAAACATGTCGGAAAAAGGGTTCCACCTTTGGTTCTTTCCTCCACCCCACTTCCAGACAACCAGTTCAGCAGAATACCTTGTCAGTCCATTATTGCATAATAGACAAGAGCCTGTGCCTTGCGACTTTAATGATCCAGGTCCTGTTCGAAGAAGGCAACTGCGTCTTTAATATAATCAAGCGAAAGAGGAATCGCGGAGAGGAGTATATTTCAAGAAGTGGAAACACTGTTAAGGCAAGAGAGATGAAGGCAGGATGTGAGCGATTTAGGTACAGATGCAAACGCAATGTAAGTGGAAGTCAGAGGGAAGAGATTTTCCATGGTTCTGACAGCTGGCTTGCAATGTGACTTCATCAGTCGGAACGTCAAAGAAGTGTGTAAAAATCGAGTGAAGGCCGCCGGAGATTCACGTAGGAAGCGTACATTAAAATGGAAATTCGAGGTACATTCAGTGGATGTTGAGGTCTGCAAAAAATGTTCCCTGCAATCAGGAAGGTCGGCAGGGTTTTGAAAATATTATTATGTTTCTGATTTAAACATCTGCACACCATTGCTACTTTGTATCTGTGCATAAATTTAGCCTCCTGCCAATCTGCCTGGGTTAAACAATGGCGTAACGTTTCCACCACACCAGTTAAGTACACTTAAATGCTGTAGGGGCGGATAGGAAGAATCCTCATACTACAAGTAGATACCCTTTGGATGTTCGTAAAGTAAATACTGAATGGGGCCAGTTGGCAGTGGTGTTGTGACACATTCATGCAGTTTCGTCAAATATACACGAAACTAAAGTTCATATTAAAACTTGAAATGTTATAATGTAAATAATAGTTATTACGTATTGTGAAAGTGTGTCCCCAGGCGTCAGTTGTAGCTTCTGCTCTTTAGGGAGACTGAGAGGGTGGATGACGGCGTCATGTCCTGCATGTGAATGAATGTGTGAATGATAATACAAATTGGAGGGAAGAGCGAATAGAGTCTGACAGCTCCCCCCAATTTGTTACTTACATTATATTGTTTGCTAATAATAATGTCACTACCACTTGATATTGTTACTGCGTTGATTAGTTTCACTATATCCCTCCAACAATCACCATGGGCCTTGTGGTGCGGTCTCAAAGTTGCGTCATCATCGAACTTGACAGACAGCATTTGATTCGGATAGCACGTAGAAGCGCATGAAAGCGAATGCCAACGCAGCCCCTTTCCCTTTCAAATGCCGGCTGGGTAGCCCGATGCGTGGAGGTGCCCCTCCCCCCCCCCCCCCCGTGGATGCAAAGGGTCTGAGGTTCGATTGTCAGTTGGGCTCAGATTTTTCTGAGGTGCCTCTGGCCCTGCCAACCAGTGACGGTACGTCCGCGGAAGGGCCAAGTCTTTTCTCCAATGTAACCGTTATGGTGATTAAGTGGGACGTACGACCCAAACCCAATCCCTTTCAAATTGAAAAATCAAAGACGAATGAAACCACAAAGGTGTCTTGTTATAGTCAAATAAATAGTAGAGTTGTACTTTAGTTGCATGTCCTCGAAAGGACACCAAAGCCGATTAAATATGGCAATGCAACAGACGTCTCTGAGAAATGACTAACTTCGGGTATAACTGGGTCGTAAGTAAACTTACACCTGTAATCAAAAACTCTTTTCTAATTTGCAAGTGACGTAAGTCCTCGCTGTGGAGAACAGGTGGTTCCAGCATAAAACGAGCAAGCTGCAGTGTCACGCAACACTAATTGTCACATTCACACAAAAGTTGGAAGCGATTAAATAGAAAATGAGTAAATGCGGAAGTTTTTTTCGCTTCCTGAAAAATGGCCAAAAGTGACTTACGTCCCTAATCAATACCACCCGCGACATGAAACAGAGCTTAAAGTTTATGGAAGTCCATCGGTAAGGACAGTTCGCGACATCAGCTCTTGTTTGTTTTATCTCCATTTTCTGGAAAACTGGAGATCATTTAGTGTGTAGAAGAGGTGTAATATGTATAACAAACGCACACTTTGACACTCGTTTAAAAATTCGATTTGGCACTTTTCAAGCTGTTTCACAGTTTCAATTTATTCTAATTCCTTATGATAATAATACTAAAGCCGCAAATGTTTAACGTCGAATTTCTTGTTCTGTGTTTACATCTTTATTGCAGGAGATTTCGCTGTCCTTGGCATTTACACCTCACTTTTCTTGCTTTACTTTTCTTGTTGTGCTAGGGATTCGTTCTTTAGAATTTTGCCCGGGCAGCGGCCTGCTCGGCCTGCATTTCACGATTTCCAACTGCCGCGGTATCTTTTACGTGCGCAACGTGCACGCGGGCCCTCCGAATTTCCGCCCTTATCCGAGAAGACCAGATGCTCGATCCTACCTACCATAGGATCAGGGACAGGAAAATATGAAAAAAAACCCACTCCAAAACTCCAACATGCCTGTACCAACCGGGATTTTGAACCCGATACCTTCGACATGAGAGGCGAGCACCTTGCCTCTAGACCGACCCCACCCCCTAATTTCTTATTCTTAGTTGTGCAAAAAGTGGAGTCGGCACAAACAGGGGACTACGGTCGGGAGTTATCCTTGTGGGTTAGTTAGATAAGGGTAGTGTTGTCTAGTGTTGAGGCTTGCAAAAAAGCCAAACTGTGATGCTGGCTTTCGGAAGGGCTAACCGTTCTGTACTGAAAATATTTTCAATTTTCTTTAAATTATTACTGCACTGCTGTTTTCTTCCATGTGTTTATTTCCATCTTCTATTTTTTATTAATTGAAGTCTGTTTGCCATCTCTGCATTTTGTTGCTGCTGCTTCTGTCTCTATTTGATGACATATGCAAAATTTACGAAGGCAAATATCGGAATTAAAACAAAAAATCTTCGTGGTCAAACTGTATAAAGATTGTCAGAGCGACAGACCAAAGAGAATGTGAGTATTATGAGGAACAAACCCCGAATCCCTCAAGGGGATTTTAGGAGTATGATGTAATCCATGGGAGTGCATTGGAAGCAAGCAGCTTATCTTGATAAAATCCTGGAGAGGCAGACAAACAAATAGGCACAGCAAACAAATGGCAAACACAATCAAACTGATGTAACAGAGACCTGCACATTTTAAAAACAACTTAAAAGCGCAGAAAACGAAAATTTCGTCTCTCATCGATCCATCTATGATTGTAACTGGGACAGAGATCAGAATTAATGCAGAGCTAGTGTGGATAAACGCAGTTTTCGGATATTTGCAAGTCTGATTTTTTTTAATACTCTCGCTCGCTCTCTCTCTCTCTCTCTCTCTCTCTCTCTCTCTCTCTCTCTCTCTCTCTCTCTCTCTCTCTCTGTCTCTCTCTCTCGTTCCCTCTCTCTCGTTCTCATGCTCGTTCTCGTTCTGCTCCATTTCCTACTGATACGATGACAATCTTACTTGATAACAAACACCAGTGTATAGTTAAACGTACGGGGTGCCAAAAGCTACTCCACCATAATTATTTTATTAACACGGGTTATCCTTCAAAGTACATGTGTATTAAGTGTGGTCACACCAATTACATCAAAATTTATTAGAATAAAATAATACAGTGGTAAGGTAACTTTTCCGCCCCATCCTGTACATAATAAATTATTATGTATATGGCCATGACAATTGACATGCTAAGCAGATCGTTCACTCTACGCCAAACAAACCAATAAAAACTTTAACTGTGGAGAAAACTTACCACTCGCAAAAGAACAAAATAACAGGTGGCGAGAAGAAAGCTGAAAAGGAAGAACTTTAAGAAGAAAAAGAATAGGCAAAAAAACACGATGCGCATCCAAAAAGATTCGGTGAAATTAGAAAAACACTACTTGAATTTTAGAAAGTCGATCCTCACAATACGTTTACTTTTTCAAGTGAACTGTACTGATCAGCAGCTTATAAAACCGTTTATAAAGAGCATTAGGCGTGCATGCAACATTTGGAACATTAAAAGATTCCGCGTACGTTTACCTACAAGGTAGTGGGGTCTTGTCTCACCTAATTAACTTTTTTTGTCTTTTAAATTTAAAGGACAATGGAAATGAAATCACCGCATGCGTGTTTTTCATTTTTAACCTTCAAAAACGGATTTGACGACAGACAGCGAACAATGATAGAAATGTCTTTAGACCGACCATTATGAGAAAAGTATGAGCCTGACAGGGTTCCACTTCACGCTGTGTCACTAAATGCTTTTTCACAACAGTGCAACGTTTTTATGTCTGTGAATGCAAGAATCGACGTTTTGCCTTTCGATCTCGCCATCATTCAAAAACATCGCGAGATCAAAGCACGAGTGCGAGAGAGACTGAAAGACAGCTAACTGTCGAATGAATCCATGGTCTTTCAAGCGACAGTTCGATCAAAAGGAATCCTGACAAAAGAGTACGGGGGGAGAGTGGGGGAGGGAGTAGGTGACTTCCATTGTTTGCTCTGATTGAAAGCGGCTTTATGCTTTCTGCCTCTTAGCATGCCTTGAGAGTAGGAGTCAGAGAAAAAAAGAGAAAAATGGTGAGAGCAGAGAATACTAACCCTGGTCTGAAGAAGAGCCATTCACTCAGATCTATAAAAGCACGGCTTCTTTTCGTAAAAATACTTTGACAAAGAGAACCAAACAAAGGGTGGCATCAGTTACAAGTAATGGAAGCCAGTTTTCATGATCATCACAGCCAAAAGCAATGATACGGAAAATAGCCATGAGCAAGAGACCTAAATCACTGAAAAATTGAACTTTTTAATCCTACTACTGTCTTTAGACAATTAAAATGCCGGTTTTGTTCATCCCTTGACTGCCAGAGTCAATATCAAATCAGTTTTCCAGAAATGTATACTTTCTCAGACTCAATTACTAAATTTGTGTGATGAAGACCTGCTGTTGTAACACCCTTAGAGAGACTCAGTAACCCTTTCCTGACAGTACTGAGGTTAAACCCACTGAGAAAACAACAATATTTTTAAAGCATGGGAAGGTGCGTCTGAACTGACAAATTTAAAATAAAAAATAAAAAAAAGATCACATTCTCTGTCCTCAAAGAGCAGTTTTATAGGAGGATCCTAGTGGAGGAGAAAGATGTGATCACTTATCTCTGATATCGATATTATATAAATGACAAAAGTGAGAATAGAAGGTGTTCGGGGAGTCAGTTATGATAGTTTTCTTTGAAGTTTTCAACGTTGAATGTCAAGCATAAAAGGCAGGTTGTTCGCGATTCTCAAAATGAGCGTTTTTGGTTCCAGTACTTTTGTATAAAACGATGTAGAGATCTAAGTGTAGAGTTGCATCTGGCTCCTGCCTATGTAGGGTACCTTGGTAAATCACCGATCAGATAGAATGTTGAGAGCCCTGGAAAGTACAATAGTCATTACATTGTGTGGTATGTGAAGATGGAAACCAGGTAGGCATGTGTAAAAAAAAAAACATTGTCCAGCACTGGCCAGTTCATGAGTCCTCTCGTGTGAGATTCCCAAGACTGGACAAGATGTTGTTTCTAAATCAGAGCAATTATCAGTGCAATATTTGTCTTTTCTACTATGAAAACACGAGGTGCCTGCGTGCAGTGGGGCAAAAGGACTACCGTGTAGTCGGGTACAGTTCATTATTTGGCTGGTGGCACACATAGTCAAGTCTGTTTTGCGTCTGTTTTGACTCAGTGAGGGAAGTCTCTCTTTCCGTCAGCCGCCTCAGGAGACTCTTGACGCGCCCAGACTACTGAGACCACAATTGGTTTTAGTATCACCAGAGGGGGAGGTCCCTTTCAATTCCAGAGTTGACATCTTCCATTCAAAACCAAGACAAAAAACAAATTTGACTCCGTGAGCGCCACTAGCCTTAAAGTACACATTTTCATTATTCACTTACACATTGCATGTTCAATTTCAGTGTGATTCCAACCTAAAAATTAATATAGTCAGCCGTACACTAGTGTAGCATTTTGGCCGGGCTGTGCACGCAAAATCGACCATGAGATATCAGGAGCAATCGGTCCAAAATGATTACGTCAACAATATAAAAACCTCTCCACCCACCTTTCTTTTACTCTATCCTTATACAGGAAGCCGAGATGACCATCAAAAAATCTTGTATGTAATTTTTTTCAAATGGCAACCTTTTTAAAAAAGCCCGGTAGAAATAAATAAGTCTAACATCAAAGTCAGTATTCCCTTCAGACCGCAGTTTTAAGTTCTTCGATTATTTTTTTTTTCCTCGCGATCCAAGATAAAATTTTTGCTTCCAGTGTTTAAATTCCCCATTTTACCCTTTTCTGGATGTATCCACTTCCTCTGAAGAGCTTCTGTTACTTTGCTCTCTCTGTAGCTTACATTTCCTATCATCTTCCTCAATTTTACTTTTATGTTTTGCCATCTGAAGCGAAGGGCAAAGCTGCAAATAATATAAATAATCTTTTCTCTTTAATTCAGTGTGGCGTTGTCTTTATTATTGATCATCGTGTATGTGTGTCAGGATAAGGCCCGGAAAATCAATGGGTTTCTCTTGTGTTGTTCATTCGCAAAGAGATTTTTTAAAATTACTGTTTTAAACCGATGCTGTAGATGGGCTTACATTGGAGGGAGGAGAGGGGTGGAGGGGCTACGGCCGAATGGAAAAGGGAAGGGTAGGTGGCCATCGAGTGCTTTGTGAGCTTCAAGACCAACAGTTAGGCCAGGGGTACACAAACACACTTGCTGTCTTGTCGCAGTCGTGTCTTAGTTCCTTCCCATGTTCCCAGAGCGGTCTTCACGCATGTGCACTCTGGCAGTTTGCTGAGGGGCCACCCAAGGGTTTAGGGGGCCCCATGCCTGCAAATTTACATTGCTTTTCAAAGCGGGTAAGAAAATCCCTGTTGCTTTTGCCCATGCCCCCCCCCATACGTTAAGACGGCTTTGCGTGTTCCAGTTAACTCCGTAATGAGTCCCTGTGTCTTTTAAATACCAAGATTGGCACTTAGTTTACGTACAGCCTGTCTTCTGTAATATGGCAGAATGGTAAAGTGAAAGACAAAATAATGGTCAAATCGAAGTGAATCTCAAGAATTTGACATCAAAAGTACCTAGATCTAGCCGACCTTGAGAACTTTTGTTAATCTCCTACTTTTTGCTTTTTCTTTGCCTTTTTCTGCACCAGCTTATCACAACAACAACAACAAGAAAAATACCTAGATCATTCATGTACACACATTTTGTTTATATTTACTGATAAAAGACTAATTCACACATGTTCGTTCTTGCCCATAATAATAATAATAATAAATAGAATTTCTATAGCGCATTTCTAATAAAATTATTACTCTATGCGCTGTACATTGCATCAATAATTCATGCTTACACTTTCCAAATCTCATATTAAAACACGCACTCTCATCCATACAAACTTTCAGTTTCACACACATAGACGCTCTCAGTCATATAACACTAGCTTATATAATCCGTCGTATTTCATTGTATATTGTTATAAGTAAAATGTATAAATTGTAGCAGACAGCAAGGAGCTGAGAGAGTAAATGCCCCTGCGTCCTATTATTTTTTTAAGTGTTTTTCAAAGCTTGTTTGTTTTGATTCTTCTGAATATTTTGAATTGGTCGTCACTGCGTCAGGCGTACAATGAACTTAAACTTGAAAAAAAAAACCCAAAAAAACTCGCCAAATCACCGTTATTTTACTCTGCAATGCACGTACCAACCAGTTTAGGTTGAGTCACACTAAGGCAGAACAGTTTACCACTAATTGAGTAATTAGTTCCATAAAAATGTACTCGGGGTCTTTCCCTCCACTTTTTTCCCCCCTCAAAGTTTGTTCAGTACTTGACTTTGGTTGATGTTGTTGTTTTTTTCCCTCGCACGACTTTCAGTGCAAACAAGTGAGTAACAATTCCCCATTTAAAACCACTTTATCACCCGGCAACTGAATATGTTATAAATTTTTCAACATTTTTCTCGGCTTTCATATGTTTTAACACGGCCACTTTCAGAAGCTGGAGAGAGGGAGGGGGTGAAATTGTCACTAACTTCTTAAAAATGCATAGAAACAAAGTGTTGCTCCGACGCAGTAAATCTAATTTTTTTTTTTTCCAAAGTCGTAAAAAAAATTAAGTCGCCACTTTTCGCCTACTCGTCGCCACCACAGTTTTTTTTTTACCAAAGCTTTTAAGTCCCCGCTCCTAATCAGGTCACGAGATGCGCTTCCAGTTCGTTGAGTTACTCTCTGTTACCACTACCACTGTGTAAAAGCGCTTTGCATTTTCTCTTCAGGGGATAGAGGTCGAAGGGTGTTATACTAATATGATTTGAAAACATTGACAACGCAGTCCACATTAGACATTAGCGAGATGTTTTTTCTTAATCTAATTCGACCTTAATCCCCCTTTCACATAATTTGGACATTTCAACATCTCCCTTTTGTATCAAAACGCTTTCATCATGAAAATTGAATTCGGTATCTCTCTCTCTCTCTCTCTCTCTCTCTCTCTCTCTCTCCCTCCCTTTTTTTTTCTCTCTCCGTCTCTCTCTTAAAACACTGTCTCTCATTGTCTCTCTCTCTCTCTCTCTCTCTCTCTCTCTGTTCTTCGACATCGGTCTTTTTCTCTCCTTCTCGCTCTCTGTTTCTGTCTCTCTCTCTCTCCCTCTCTCTCTCTCTCTCTGTGTCTCTCTCTCTCTATCTCTCTCTCTGGGTTGCTGAAACCATAATCTCGAGAGTAACTTTTGAGGAGATTAACTTCGCCTGTCTTAGGACTGCACACGACTAACAATTTCGCGGATGGCTGACTTGCCTTACTTCGTGTCTGATAGATGTTTTTTCATATTATCATTATTATCATTTACTCCCCTGTGTAATTTGTGTGGTTGTTCAATATTTACTCCATCGTTTTTGTTTTTTGTTCAGAAAGCGAAACAGATAAACGCGATTTGGTCAGGATGACAAAGCCTGAATATGCCCATAATAATAATATTGGTGGTCACTACGAGGGGCAAGATGGCAATGGTAACGATGTGTTTAGATCTTTGCCTTAGGAGGTTCGCTGCCATTGGCATTTACACCTGGCTTTTCTTGTTTTTATTTCTCTTGCTGTGGTAGGAATTAGTTTGGTTGTTTGTTGTTGTTGTTGTTTTTTTTTAGAATTTTGTCCGGACAGCGGCCTTGTACGGCCTGCTCTTCTGGGTTTCCAACTGCCAAAGCATCTTTAACGTGCCCAACGTGCACATGGGCCCTCCGAGGTTATCGTCATTATCCGAGAAAACTAGGTGCTCGATGCTACCTACCAAAGGATCAGGGACAGGAATTTGTTTCCCCCCGAAAAAATTCCAACATGCCTGCCACCGACGGGTGCTCGAACCCGGTACCTTCGGCATGAGAGGCGAATACCTTGCCTCTAGACCACCATGTCCCTTTTTATTACCTTTTTTTAAATTTATTTATTCGTCCCCTTCGATTTTAAATCTCCCCCCCCCCCCAACCCCTCGGCCGGGTCGTGAGCGGGCCCTACTGATGGGGGTCCCCTGCCCTGTCGTTCTGATATACGCAGTGTGTCTTTCGGCTTGCTTTTGTCCTGGCAAGATATCACCGTTATTGTGTGGACATGCTAGAGCATATAATATGGCAGAACTGCACACTCTTCTCAGCACTACGAAAAACATATTGGCCCAAACCCACCGACCTGATTGTCAAACTCTATGGTGCTCTGCTAGAACTGCAGAAAACCGTAGATTTTCTTAAAAGAATAAATCTGCAGATTTAGATTTGGTGCACCAAAGAAGAAGAAGTGTGGACAATCATGCTCTCTCCAAATTCAAAACAACCCCCTGGGTACCAAATACCTCTCGTTTGAGAATCTTGCAGAAAGGCTAAACAAAACAAGAAAAAAAAAACCAGAGCAAAGTCCAACTGGACAGGAAGAAAATCCGACACTTTCTCAAAAACCAAGCAATAAAAGACAAGCAAACAAGTTTACAAAAATTTTCTCAAGAGCTTGTTTAACAGAAGTTCAGGAAAACTTGCGCAAACAGCCAACATCACTGTCTTTAGAATAACTCGAACACATCAATCGATAATTTCAAGTTCCAGTGTATAAAAGTTACTCACAAACATCCCTCGCCAACAATCTGCAGACCTTTGCCAGCACTCCAATTTTCAGGACTCTAAAATCTTCGTTTTAATTCGCCTGTTTACTTTGTGTCAGCCACTCGAGATTCGTGTGATTCTCGGTTCAAAATCCCTCAGGCCTGTCGAGTTGGGTTAATTAAGTTCTGTTTGTTCAGGTTCGGCATTTTCACACCTCACTTCGCACAAATCGATGATTAAAGAAAGTTTAAAATGTGATAAGTAACGAGGGACGTCATTAAACAGATCGACTCATAGCTCACCTCTGGCAAAGCGGTGTATCTGCAAAAATTCACTAAAAAAATTCATTTATGAAGATCAAAATAGTAGAACGGGCGGCATTTAGCAGATCTTCCACTTGTGGCAACTGCAAAAATTCATCAGTTCAAATTGATCAAGAAAAGTAACATGCACCACAGAGATCAAGACAAGTAACATGGACCACAGAGATCAAGACAAGTAACATGGACCACAGAGATCAAGACAAGTAACATGGACCACAGAGATCAAGACAAGTAACATGGACCACAGAGATCAAGACAAGTAACATGGACCACAGAGATCAAGACAAGTAATATGGACCACAGAGATCAAGACAAGTAACATGGACCACAGAGATCAAGACAAGTAATATGGATCACAGAGATCAAGGCAAGTAATATGGACCACAGAGATCAAGAAAAGTAACATGGACCACAGAGATCAAGATAAGTAACATGGACAACAGAGACCAAGATAAGTAGCATGGATCACAAAGATCAAGACAAGTAATATGGACCATAGAAATCAAGACAAGTAACATGGACCATAGACATCAAGATAGGTAATATCTATACTAATAAAAGTGAAACTTTACGACAATTGCAGAGCGCCTTTCGCTACTCTTCTGTTAATGCTGATTCGGTGGCCCTCAGATTTTATACAGCGCTTAGTAAAGACTGTCGTCGTGTCGGCGGCACAGAAAATAAAAAATAATTAATAACTCGCAGAACGTTTGTATTAGTTTCTAGGTTGCGACACATTGGCGTTCGGTCTATTTTTTCGGCAAATGTACATAATTGAGATTGGTTCTGGCATCTGTATCACACTCACAAAACAACTTCCGGTTAGGACTGGTTTGAATGATGAGATTGAGTTAGACTATCAAGTATGAAACTTTGTGTGTTCTCAATGTGCCTAGACTAGGAAAAAGAAAGGGTCTGGAATTGGGAGATTGACGCTGCAGGGCCAAAAGTACAGGTTTGTGTTTTCGATATGCCTAGGAAAATATTATAATATTTCTTTTCCATTAACACAATATGATCGTTATCACTTCCTGCAATGTGCAAACAAACTAACCCGTGCACAAATCATAGCCATTTGACGGATGCTGGCGGGACGCGCAGAACGTCACCACGCAAAGAGAGAGCAGTAAAACGTATCTAAAAACAAACAAACAAACAAACAAAAATAAAATAAAGCTAAAGGAACAGGCAAAATGAAGTAGGTCCATAATAATCACCCAGAAATGAAACTAATAAATCGATTTATCCCTGGCAGGGCCGGGAACTCAGGTAGTGGACTATAAAGAGCAAGACACGTTATACGGACCATAGAGATGAAGACAAGTAATGTGGACCATACAGATCAAGACAAGTAACATGGACCATAGAGATCAAGATAGGTAATATGGACCATAGAGGGCAAGACAAGTTATATGGCCCATAGAGATCAAGATCAGTAATATGGACCATACAGATCAAGTCAAGTAACATGGACCATAGAGCGAGGTAGGTAACCTGGACCATAGACACCAAGATAAGTAACATGGACCATAGACACCAAGATATGTAACATGGACCATAGACACCAAGATAAGTAACATGGATCATAGACACCAAGATATATATGTAACATGGATCATAGACACCAAGATATGTAACATGGACCATAGACACCAAGATATGTAACATGGACCATAGACATAAAGATAAGTAACATGGACCATAGACATCAAGATAAGTAACATGGACCATAGACATCAAGATAAGTAACATGGACCATAGACATCAAGATAAGTAACATGGACCATAGACACCAAGATATGTAACATGGACCATAGACACCAAGATATGTAACATGGACCATAGACATCAAGATAAGTAACATGGACCATAGACACCAAGATATGTAACATGGACCATAGACATCAAGATATGTAACATGGACCATAGACATCAAGATAAGTAACATGGACCATAAAAACCAAAATATGTAACATGGACCATAGACATCAAGATATGTAACATGGACCATAGACATCAAGATATGCAACATGGACCATAGACATAAAGATATGTAACATGGACCATAGACATCAAGATAAGTAACATGGACCATAGACATCAAGATAAGTAACATGGACCATAGACACCAAGATATGTAACATGGACCATAGACACCAAGATAAGTAACATGGACCATAGACATCAAGATAAGTAACATGGACCATAGACACCAAGATAAGTAACATGGACCATAGACATCAAGATGGGTAACATGGACCATTTAATCGATCGTCCACCTCTTGCAAAACGGTATATCGGCAAAACTTCACTTTTTACAGAATCAACCGAAGTAAGCAGTGATAGAACAATGTGCCACGGTCGGCTAATCAATACTACGTAAGTACAAGATGTCAAGACAATGTCTGGAGTGGCCAAAGCAATTAAGAATGTTGTTACAAGTACGTACGCCCCCGCCCAAGTTTTTTTCGCTAAGGGTACGTATTTTAAAGCATTTTGTGACCCCAGAGCCAGAGAGCTATACCCGAAATACCCCTAGCAGCAGGTTTCATTAATCATTCTTTTAGATTTTCATTTTGTTTCCCTCCTGTTTTTTGGTTGAAAGGGTAAGTGGCTGGGTCAGGGATTGGGTCAGATTTAGGGTTGAGGATAAGAATGGGGTTAGGGATAGGTGCACATACTTACGCGCCGTTGAGCAAAACGCTTTGGGTGCGTACGTACTCATAACAACAGCCATTATACAAATGGAATAAACCAGAAGAAGACGTTCCTAGTCTAATGGAGGAGTTTCACCATTATCTGATTTCATGACAGAATTTTAATGGAGATCTCAAACATTTTCCTTACTACTACGATCATCGTTGCATTTCATCATTTATGGCCGACGATTAAAGCTGTGACAAATTTTAAAGTAAAAAGAAGACTATTTCGTCGCTACGCTGCAAGACTCCTGTAACTGACATTTCAAAAATTTTACAGGAGAGCCAAAAAACTGATTTTCTTGGGCTTATGTCATATTGTAAAGACAATGAACTTGATTATTGCAATATCGTTATTTATAAGAATTGAGCTACGAGCTTTTGACACAAGGTACGCTACCGATTTTCAGACCCAAAGAATGAAAAAAGTGATTTTGGCCAAAAATGTTAGTAACAGGAGTCTTGCAACATAGCGACGATTTGATTATGGTGCACCATCATAATTATCACCACAAAAAAAAAATGCTCTCTTTTCTTTGAATAAAGGAAGCGGCTACGTCTCTTTCTCCTCCTTGTTTTTCGAGAGACGGAATGGCAGAACACTTAAGCGACCTTGGCAAGGCGGTTGGTACCGTAGCAGAGATGGCGGATTCGAGCCCCATCTTGATCACTTGTCATTCGTCTTCCTTTCACTCCCGCTTCGCTTTTCTGAGCACTGACCAGGCACTACAACTTTAATTCGCCTCATATTATCTCTGTCTCCTCCCCAGGGGCCAACTATTAAGAACGTATACTCGAAGTCTGGCCATTTTCTACACCCTGATTATACGAGAGTATGACAATTATAATGGAATGTCTATGGTGGGGCCTTGATATGCTGAAGAAACTGTGTGTTTAGGTCTTTATGTTTGGAGGTTCACAGTCTTTGGCATTTACACCTCACTTTTATTATCATTATTTTTCTTGTTGTGGTAGCGGCATTGTTCGGCCTGCTCGTCTCGATTTTCAACTGCCAGTGTATCTTTAACGTGCGGAAACTGCACACGAGTTAGGGGCCGTAGGGTTAGGGACAAGATTTCTTTTTTCCCGGAAAGAATACCAACATGCCTGCACCGTCCGGGTATCGAACCCAGTACCTTCAGCATGAGAGGCGAACACCTTGCCTCTAGACCAACGTCTCCCCCATGCTGAAGAAACTAAATGATTTTTTTTTTTTGTTGTTTTTTTTTATGGACATTGATTATCTCATCAAAAGAATAAAGTGCACAATCTTTTCCTCTCGCACATCATCGTATTTCTGGGGTGCACTATTCTTTTTCCTCATCCCCCTCCCTCCCCTCGTTTTTTTTACTTTTTAAATTCATGGCTGTGACTGAAAAACGCCCCGCGTGCACACTCCAGAATAAGAATTCCCTTCTCCCCCCTCCTGCGCATGCACATTGCCGAAGACCTTTAATGAGGACACAAGAACCGAAGGAGATCGAGAGAGAAGAGAAGTAATGTTGATCATTAACTCGTCATCCAAGTGAAAGAACATTTATTTGCGCTAGAAGTAGACAAATACCTTAATTTGAAACGGCATCTTCAGTCATCGAAGCATGCCATTAAAAATCTCATGTTTTAATGGTGAGTTCAAAGGAAGAGCCAATGAACTAAGTTAATTGCATGTTTTCTTGCACTCGCGGGATTAGTTTATCCACAATGTCGATCACAACTGAGCAAATTCCAACACGTTAACTAACAAAAATCGATAACCAACTTTGAAATAATAGAAACAGCATGAGTTATATACACACTAACAAACTGTTTAACACTGCCGAACAAAATAAATGTCATTCTGTTTTTGACTGGCCTGTGAAATCAATTAAAACGACTTTCTATTGCTAATTGCATCCTTCGAAGACAAATGTTTCAATTAAGCATTCCATTTCTTGTTCTGACGAGTGAAATACACATTAAAACAGACAGCTCTCGGTTGTTTCGAACTCCCGTTTTTTACGACTTTTTTTTTTTTTAATTAATAAATTATCGCACATGAGTTCTTAACAAAGGGATACCGGGATTTTAAAAAAAATAATTTTTTTTGGCATCTTAACGAATGATGAATACTAGCGAACAATAGAAAATACTTCACACACTAAACGTACACACAGATATTATTACACAGCGCAGCACAAGCTGGTTACTTTTACTGATATATTTATATAAAGAAACAATCAGGCACATATTTATACAAAGAAACAATCAGGCACATATTTATACAAAGAAATAATCAGGTTACGTATTTATACAAAGAAATAATCAAGCATATATTTATACAAAGAAACAATCAGGTTACATGTTTATACAAAGAAATAATCAAGCATATATTTATACAAAGAAATAATCAAGCATAGATTTATACAAAGAAACAATCAGGTTACGTATTTATACAAAGAAACAATCAGGCTTATATTTATACAAAGAAACAATCAGGTTACATATTTATACAAAGAAATAATCAAGCACATATTTATACAAAGAAACAATTAGGCATATATTTATACAAAGAAACAATCAGGCACATATTTATACAAAGAAATAATCAAGCATATATTTATACAATGAAACAATCAGGTTACATATTTATACAAAGAAACAATCAAGCATATATTTATACAAAGAAACAATCAAGCATATATTTATACAAAGAAATAATCAGGCACATATTTATACAAAGAAATAATCAGGCACATATTTATACAAAGAAATAATCAAGCATGTATTTATACAAAGAAATAATCATTCACATATTTATACAAAGAAATAATCAAGCACATATTTATACAAAGAAACAATCAGGCATATATTTATACAAAGAAGCAATCAGGTTACATATTTATACAAAGAAACAATCAGGCATATATTTATACAAAGAAACAATCAGGCACATATTTATTCAAAGAAACAATCAGGTTACATATTTATACAAGGAAACGATCAAATTACATATTTGCACAAGGAAACAAAGGGGAAAAAATCAAGATACAGCCAGTCAAAAAAAATGCACATGATTAGCTTGTACGATATACATGTGCGTGTATATATGAGTCTATGCAAAATGTGAAGTAAATCTAACTGGCAGTTTTCGAAAAAAATCGATACTGATTTCCGCTCAAGATAAAAGATACCCACATGGTGGATGTGGATATAAAATAATGCTGTACGTTTCCTCCTTCTGTCCTATTTCCGGATTCCTCATGACCCCATTTTTCATGTTCCATATTCATTATATAGTTTGCGTGAGAGAGAGAGAGAGGGGGGAGGTGGGAGAGAGAGAGAGGGGGGGGGGGTGGGGGTGGAATTTAAAATTCCTATTTTAATCCTTCTCTCTGGTTGTAGACATTGTCATGACTTTAAAAAAAAATCCATAGTTCGACCCTGATTTAACCTACAAAACATACTGACCAGTTTAGAAGCTTTATTCGTGTCCGCTGTGTAATACATATCCTATAAGATCATGGGAACAGGACCTTTAAAAAATGCACGAATGAATGGAAAAGGTTTGGCGGAGGGTGGGTCGCAAACGTTATAAGGTCAGTATTATTCTTCCCCATTCGTCAATCTTCCAACATGTTTTTTTTTTCTTTAAAGAAGAAAACCTGGCTTTTTTCTTTTTCAGACAAAACTAATGCTATTGTATGACGACAGTTGTTCCTTTTTTTCTTTTTTTTTTTCCAAAGCGATTGCCAATATCGAATTTCTCGGCATTTTACCTTTATTTTCAAAAAGTTGTATTTGCGAGGGCTTGCTTTCATTGAATTTTGTTTATGAAGCGCCTTAATGGGCGCGCCCTCCAACTCTGGGGAGACACTTGGGCAGTGAGCTGCCAATTTTTCAAACCCAGAAGAAGTATTGGTGTCTCACTCCGACTACAAATTGCCCATTAAAAGCCAAATTATTATTATGAAATTTTCTGAGGAATAATCCCGTTGGCCGTCAGTGTCTCTAAAGTGCAATAATGGAAAAAGTTTTCAATGAATGTGACATGCCATTTTGGCCAGGGGGAAGCCAGTTTGAGTAAATTATTTAGTAGTGTATGACTTCCCCGGCGGAGTGTGTGACATATTCCAACAAGAGAAATGGAGATTAGATTGCGATGGAGTGTATAACCCGTCAATGTGACATTGGACATGCTGAAAGCTGCCAATGGGACAATTAAAGAACACCACAGAACGTGTTCAAGACGCACATACAAAAGATGTAATGTTGCATTAGTGCTAATTATCTGAAGAATGCTGGCACAAGCTGTGCTGGGAGATCAGAGATCAGGGAGTGCAGATCAACAATGGGAGATATAGATAAGACAACAGATAGACATGTATAATGATAATCATATTATAAAGGAAGTAAAGCCTTCAATAATCATGAAAGGCTTTATAACAATTGAGCCTTAAATTCTGCGAAATACACTATTACGTAAAGGTGTACTTGGGTATATTTTAAAGGTTCTTGAAGTTGCCTTATTATATTTGATATATTGAGTCATAACTGGGTTGAACAGAAGAAAGTGTTCCGATGTTGTGAGCAAGCTAAAATGTAAAAAAAATTTTTTTAAAAGGTGCATTTTCCTCGAGGAGAATTAAAAAGTATGACAGGAAATTTCGTTCTGCGTGTCGGTTTACACATTGGTGATGGAAAATCAACTTTAAAAATCACATCTGTTTATTCCCCGAGTCAGCGGGCCAGCTTGTATATATATAGTGCACCGAGTTTTTACAAATAATTCACTTGCTGGGACAAGAAGCAGGCCTATGCATGAGCTCTGCTTCTCAAGTTGTTCGAGTTGGGTTTACAACCCAACAGCACAATTACTGATATACTGCAAAAAGCACCAAATATAGTGGGGTAGGTATGAAACCCACTCATCTCCATGGAAACAAACTTGCTCAAATGTTGTCTTCAGCGTCGTGTCAACTGACTTACGAGATGGTCTGTTTGCTGCATGTATAACGTTCTTTATAAGTCCGCTTAAACTGACCACTAACGTAATAAAGAATCCTATATAATTAGTTTGGCCCACTTCAGAAAACTAGCAGAACACGAGAAATGGGCAGAAGAGTCCATGGGAAGCCGATAGAAACGGAACACGACGGCAGAAGAAAATGACTGCAGACGAGAGTGTATTTTTGAGTTGGGTTTTTTTGTGTTTTTGTTGTTTTTATTGATTGGGCATGCTTATAGTTATGTTTAATGTTTAAAGACAGAAACACGGTTTGGGGCATGTTTACAAATCTCACATCAAATCACACCTGACTTATTTCCCAGACAATTGTTTAATTCAGACATCCAAGACATATTTTTTAATTCACTGACAGAAACCATGTCTTCCTGAAAAATTGTACATGGAATAAACAAAAGGGAAGAAAAACATACCATTGTATTGACAGATAATTGGACAACTGAAGTTTTCAGGGATACTTTAGTGATTATCACCGATGCAGCAGGGTAAAAACTTCAGCGTGACTTAGACCAAGTAACATGATTGAACACTAAAGATTTGTTGGCTGCCTATAGAGAAATCTGGTGACCCGAGAATTGTAACAAGGTTTTGGAAACACTTTTCTGTCAGGGCTCCTATGGTTCAATGATTGATGCATTTACCTTGCGAAGTCAGAAAACGAATGGCAAGTTTATATAAGCGACGTGTAGTTTTCTTATGGCTGACAAACTTATTCTTGGAGCCAATACTTCTTGGTTAAAAAGAAAATAATAGAAATCACACATGCTTCTCTGGTCATTTGGAATTTAGAAAAAGCCCATATACAATTTTAAAACAAAAAAGGAGGGGGGGGGGTCATTCTTCCGGGGAACACGGTGGTCTAGGAGCAAGATGTTGGCTTCTAATGCCGAAGGTACCAGACTCGATCCCCGGTCGGCGCATCCTGTCTCTGATCCTATGGTAGGTAGGATCCAGCACCTAGTCTTCTCCGATAAGGACGAAAACTCGGAGGGCCTGTGTGCACGTTGCTCACGTTAAAGATACTTTGGCAGTTGGAAGTCCAGATAGCAGACCGAACAAGGCCGCTGCCGGGGCAAAATTCTAAAAAAAAGCTAGTCCTTACCACAAAAATACACAGAAACAAGAACAAGGAAAATAAAAACAAGAAAAAATGTAGTGCCAATGGCAGCTAAACTCGTAAAAATAAAGACTTTAACACAGTCTTAAGGGAAATGTGCATTCTGGAACAGTATTACTGTCATTCACATTTTACGAAAGAAATGTTCAGAAACAAAATTCGCTTGGCCACAAAATACATAACTATAGACCCTTTTAATATACCGTCCTCCATATCACGTGATTTGCAAACAAAATGGCCGCGTGCCCCACTTGTAGGGCGGAAGCGGTGGACAACGGTCGAACGATGCCATCCTCTTGTTTGGCACCCAACTGTACAAACCCGTTAGGTGCTGGTTCTGGCATAAAAATGCATCTTTGCCTTGAATGTGCACATATTGAGCATTGAGCATTTACTGGAAATGCGCTATATAAATGCAATCTATTATTATTATTATTATTATTCAGATGCCATCGTCAAGGCAAGTTGAGGTTTTTGCCCTACACGGTGCTTTTCGAAGCCGTGCGGCTCCCCGCAAACAACCCCGCTAACAACCGTAACGCGGAAGTTGAAAGGGTCTATACCTCTACATGGCCTCAGCGTGAAATTTAATTTTGTAAGGTATAGTTGAAAAAAGAAAGCATCTTCTGGTGATGTAACCATATGATTTTTGCGGGATTGAAACGCAACAGTGATCATTTTAACTATTGAAGTAACCTAGTTTACTTTTAAGACATTTTAGATACTGTGGTTTAGATATTTTAGATTCTTTACTTTAGACATTTTAGATTATTTACTTTAGATATTTTAGATTCTTTATTTTTAGATATTTTAGATTATAGCTTTTTGTTAATGAAAACAACCTCGTTCACCCGGTAAATATCGGTTTTATTTCTCTAATGTATGAATCATCTTTTAGTTTGTCAGGAACAAAGGCGAACACAATGCTATGTAAAAACAATAGAGAGAAAGGGTGGGAGAAGATAAGAGATATATATATATAATATATATTAACACTGCGGCATGTACAAACAAGCACAACACTGCGTGCTCGCCACAGGAATGCCTTTCAGATAATGGCCTCTCTAATGAGAGTGAGTAATGGTTAGTACAGGACTAATTAAGGTGAATTATTTATCAAGATCTCCCTCCAGCCAGCGGGAACCACATTTTGTTAATGTCATCCGTACCCACCATTGCCGGCCACCCTCTCCATGTGGCCAGCTTACCCTGCCTTTGTAGAATGACCATTGGTGTTATAAGGTAACAACAACAACAAAAAATCAATGGGGTGTGGAATGCGGACACTATTTCTGGACTATTTGTTCGAACGACATTCCTTCGCGTGTGCAAACCTATCAATGAGCTGACAAATGCCATCCTTCAGGAATGATTTTCTAGTATAGCTTTTGATTATGTTTTAAGATAAGATAAGATAAGATAAGAATCACTTTATTATCCCATATGGGAAATTTGTTTTCACAGAGTGTTTAACAGCACACATGTGGTACATACATCTCACGTATCATTATAAATAAACAAACTCAATAAGTCAATAACAGACACACATGGCGTGACATGGAAAGAACCTTAATGAAATGTGGCACACATCTATCTGTAAGATGACTTGCTGAGGCGAATTGCTGAAGGCAAGAATGATCTTCTGTATCTTTCCCTGTTTGCTTTCATGTGTATTATTCTGTTGCTCTTGGATGATCTAGAAACCTGATGAAACAGGGGATGGTGGCTGTCATTTAAGATGGACATGAATTTCTTCACACAAGCATTTGAGTATAGATGATTAAAACTGAAAAATGCCGTGTCTGTCATGTTGCATACTTTCTTGATGATTGTGTTGTTAAGTTTATGCTTGTCACTTTCTCTTGCATTGCCTCCCCATGCTGTAATACAATAAGTTATTATGCTTTCGATGGCAGCTTTGTAGAACAGGGAAAGCAGTGTTTTATCAACATTAAAAGATCTTAATTTTCGTAAAAAGTACATTCTCTGGCTGGCTCTTGAATGGACATTTGAAATATGTGTATGCCAGTCTAGATTGTGGTGGATATATATACCCAAATATTTGTAACATTCAACTCGCTCAACCTCTTCATTATCAATGCTTAATGGTGGTAAAGGTGCCGTATTTGTCCTCAAATCAATTACAATCTCTTTTGTTTTCTTCACATTCAAAACAAGAAAATGATCATGGCACCACTGTACAAATCTGGCTATTTCTGTAATATAGGCATCTTCATCGACTGAGTTCTTGATAAGACCTTGGATGGTAGTGTCATCTGCAAATTTGATTATATGAACATTGTCAGACTCACTTCTACATTGACTGGTATAAATGGTGAAGAGGACAGGAGATAAAACGCAGCCTTGTGGCGCTCCTGTGTTCGTATAGAGAGTTGGTGACGTAAAAATACTCTGTCCAACATTTAAACTTACATACTGGGGTCGATTAGTAAGGAAATCTAGTACCCACGATACAATATGTTTGTTGACATTCATTTCCAACAGTTTTGAAACAAGGAGATGTGGTTGAATGGTATTGAAGGCGCTGGAAAAGTCTACGAAAAGGATTCGCGCATAGTTTTTTGGAATGTCGAGATGTTTGTAGACGTTGTCAAGAAAGTATAAGATGGCATCTTCCACACCCCGTTTCTCTCGGTAAGCAAATTGCATCGGATCTTGGTGACATTCTAAAAGGGGCAATAATCGTGTCAGAACAATTCTCTCCAAGCATTTCATTACAACAGACGTTAGTGCAATCGGCCTTAAATCATTCATTTCTACTACTTTGTTCTTTTTCGGTACAGGTATTATCTTAGATGTTTTCCAGCACAGGGGAATTACATGGCTGCTTAGTGATAAGTTAAAAATAGGCGTAAAGGCTTTTGCTAGTTGTTGTGAACACATTTTTAGAGTCTTACACTTTATACCATCAGGCCCACAACTTTTGTTGACATTCATTGTTGTGAACTGTTTTACGAGGTCTTGTTCACTGACAATAATAGAATCTTCATTGACAAAATCATTTAAAAAAGCATGGTTCAAATCACATATGTCAGCAGAGAAATCATGAATGTCAAAACGGGCATAATAACCATTCAGATCATTTACATATACATTGGCATTTGGTACGTCAATTGATGTTTGTTTTGGTGAATACCCAACAATCTTTTTCATACAGTCCCATACCTGTCTGGTTTTGTGTGATTTAAATTTGCTGCTGTAATTTATTCTTGTACTCATTTCTGCATTCCTCTATCTTTTTCCTTCATTTTCTTTGGGTTTCCTCCTTTTTCATTTCATCTTTTCGTTGGTATGCTCTTTTCTTTTCGTTTAAAAGTAGTTTTAATTCTTTGCTGACCCAGGGCTTATTATTTTGGAAACACACTACTTCTTTCTTATTTAAAATCAGATCTTCACAAAATTTAATGTATTCAGAAGTAGTGTACGTTAATTCGTGAATATCTTTGGCAGTATCACTAAAAACAGTCGAATCAGTCCAATGCTGTTCTCTCTCACTCCCTCATTTCCTTAGGTTGCTATTGTGATCTTTTCACATAATAGAACAAAAAAAAAGATTATGAGATGAGGTTAGGCAGAAAAGGCATTTCCATCAAAAAAAAAAAAAAGGTAAAATGTGACATAGACAGAGAAGACTTTGTATGTTGCAAACGCCAGGTTTACAGAAATGTTACAATAAATCATAAAAGAATTAGAAATCAAAGGATGGAAAGTACACAAATGTTCTCTTTAACTCTACCATGTTTAACTTTGGTTTCTAGATTTTCTGAGCTCCTACAGAATTGTGGGGGTTTTCGTTGTTGTTGTCGTTTTGTTTTTAAATATTTTGTCATTATTTCAGTTCCCGTTTTAAATGTATACAAAAAAAAAATTCAAAACCAATGGCTTCGTGATAGTAACTTGGTTTCCCAAAATTCAGGACAAAGGAGAAAGCGAATAAAATGGAACAACTCTCAGACTTAAAACTTTTTTTTTCTTTCAATTTAACCCTTATTTTTCGGGGGTTAACCACCAACTTCTAACACTCTGCAGGCTGTGAAGGACTACAAGCATACCGTATATCTCAGGGGGACACGTCATGTCGAAGGTACCGGGTTCGATCCCCAGTCAATGCAAGCATGTTGGAATTTTGGGGGTAGATAGGATGGAGCACCTAGTCTTCTCTGATAAGGACGAAAAACTCACAGGGCTCATGTGCACGTTGCGCACGTTAAAGATACCTTGGTAGTTGAAAGTCAAGAAAAACAGACCGAACAGGGCCGCTGCCGTGGCAAAATCCTAAAAAAAAAAAAAAACAATTCCCTACCACAAAAAAAACACACAGAAACACGAACAAGAAAAATAAAAACTAGCAAAATGAGATGTAAATGACGAAGGCAGCGAACCTCCTAAAATAATGAACTGAAAACAATTTCATTTTTTTTTTAAAGTCAAGTTACGATAGTTACCACGGACGAGAGTACTGAGCGACACCTTAAAATCAACTTACACTAAAGATGACGATATGAAGATATGGAGAAACAGGAGGATAATGTAATTATGTATCAACATAACAAATGACGTCAGCGTAAAGAGATTTTTAAAAAAAAACAACCAGAAAAAAAGGACGCATCCATGCAATAATCAATGTGCATTATTTTAGCATTGAGCCATTGCATCCGTAAAAAAAAACGTAAACATTGCTGCTTACGTGTGTATGCACACGGCCGTCTTCAGCTTGTTCATAAAAACTTAATGAGGGGCTTTTTCTCTGTGTAAACCGTACACAATAGAGAAAACAGGAACCAGGATCCAGTAAGCTCTTTATTGAGCTTATGAGCTTAGGGGATTGTACTTTATGACATAAGTTTCCAAATCCTCTTGAAATATTTCCATTACCAAATCCTCTTGGAAATATGTTCCCAAGTACGCACCATTGTGAACTGGAATTTTTAGGATCCGCTCGTTTCCGTCTTAACGCCTCAAATTCTTTCCGAAGACGGATGAAAAACGGCATATTATGGAGGAAATGCAACATTTCTTAAGATAGGATGCTGGAGTTCTATCCTATTCAAACTCTGCACAAAGAACGGACAATGGCACCAACAAACTAATTCGTTTCACGATTGGGTTGGGCGGGGGGGGGGGGGGTGGGGAGGGGTATTCATATCGTTATCCGTACCGCATGGAGGTTTATATGTTCTTTTTCTTTATCTTTCTCTCAGCCTCTCTTCCTCTCTCACTCTTGCCTCTATTTCCTATCTCTTCTCTCGCTCTCTTCCTCCCTCCCTCCCTCCCTCCTTCCCCATTGTACTATCTATGCTCATTTTCAGTTGTTTTCCCGCTTCTTTTCATCAAGAAAAGCCAAGCCACAAATGATTCTGACGTGTCATTTTCTTAAAAGCTTCAAGACACTGTGGCAGGTAAATGGAATCGCTCCATCTGATCTTTGCCTCGGTTGACTTTGATGTTGTCTATTCTTTCCATATTCAACGTACTCATTGTCCCCATTTGCTTTTATTCTCTCCTGCGCTGGCAAGTTGATTCTTGTAGTTTACTTGTTATCTATCTATCTATCTATCTATCTATCTATCTATCTATCTATCTATCTATCTATCTATATATCTATCTATCTATCTATCTATCTATCTATCTATCTATCTATCTATCTATCTATCTATCTATCTATCTATCTATCTATCTATCTATATCTATCTATCTATCTATATCTATCTATCTATCTATCTATCTATATCTATCTATCTATCTATCTATCTATCTATCTATCTCTCTATCTATCTATCTATCTCTCTATCTATCTATCTATCTATCTATCTCTCTATCTATCTATCTATCTATCTATCTATCTATATCTATCTATCTATCTATCTATCTATATCTATCTATCTATCTATCTATCTATCTATCTATCTCTCTATCTATCTATCTATCTATCTATCTATCTATCTATCTATCTATCTATCTATCTATCTATCTATCTATCTATCTATCTGTCTGTCTATCTGTCTATCTATCTATCTATCTATCTATCTATCTATCTATCTATCTATCTATCTATCTATCTCTCATATCTATTATTATGTATCTACTTCATTAACGTAAAACAGGAAAAAGCAACCATTTTCTGAAGAATCTCTGATAGCTGAGCCAGTTGTCTTCTAACTTTTGTTGTTCATTTTACATGGACCAAGCATGACTTTCCTAGGTGTACTCATTACTTACACTGTCTCGTCATTACTAACACTGTCTCGTTATATGATATTCTGCTAATTCGACGACGACACTGGCAGGATTTTTTTTGTTGTTGTTGTTTGACAGTAGATGATATCGTATCTCCCAGTTTCGTAAAAAGAAAGAATCTTTGTAAAGTAATGCGACTTGCACGCGTAATCTTAAAATAATTTCTCTATAGCAAAAATCAACAGTTTCTTTCACATTACCAGTGAGCCATTGAACCATACAACTGTACTCACTGCGCTGCTCAAATTATCACTGCAGTGTATATACCGGGGGTGGCCAAACTT
Organism: Onchidella celtica; assembly: GCA_963931925.1. Classification (NCBI taxonomy): domain Eukaryota; kingdom Metazoa; phylum Mollusca; class Gastropoda; order Systellommatophora; family Onchidiidae; genus Onchidella; species Onchidella celtica. Next base: position 16,459,148 of record OZ007573.1, on the reverse strand, counting down.
GCTCAATGTAAGCGCCACATACGATTAACTTCAGATGTTTGAGAGCAACAAGATAAGAACAAAATTTACGCACACGTTTTGATTGTTACATACACATTTTGCTAGAACATTTTTGCAGCAGTATTTACTCAGCAGTGTCTCAAACTGTGAATTTGCATTTATTTCAGTAATCACAAAGTACACATGTTTACCAAATATTTTCAAAATCTTGACTGATGATTATTTTAACTAAGCTGAACATGTTAAGTGCAATAATGAACTGCAGGAACATCTAAAAATATAAAGTGCCAGTTTGAATTTCAGTAATAAAATTAGACTGCCAAAACTAAAACTACTCATGAACATTAAACTTGAAGTCAGTGGGGTATCAGTTCATACCCAGTAAATAATTATAAAGCTTAATTTTTTTTTTCTTATTATCAACTTTGATGAAAAAAGATCTCAGCCAACATATAATTATTTCCAAGAGCCGCATGTGGCTCGCGAGCCGGGATGTGGACACCCCTGGTGTATGAGTTACTTTTGTTTCTTGCAAAAATTAAACCATTTACAAACCGTTGCTAAATCTATTTTGGCCACCCCTGGTGTATAAGTTACTTTTGTTTCTTGCAAAAATTAAACCATTTATAAACCGTTGCTAAATCTATTTTATCAATGGAACTTTCGCATTTTTCCAATTTCATTTCCCGGATCTCCATGACAACTATCAGAAACTGACCAGAAATCTCCAGGAAGCCAAGAAAATCGAAAACAGTTTCTTTTAATATCACAACTGACAGTTCGTGGTGAAAAATGATAGGTTAAAAGAAAAAAAAAGCACAAAAAGAAATGACATCCTGTCCATGGAAAGATTATCTTCAAGATTATTATCTCTCGTAAAAATGCTGCAGAGGATTTTTCTTTGGTCTGTCTTTGATAATAAAACCTCAATTATCTAATGTATCAAGATTCGGCCCGGCAGGAAACCCAAAGACTCTGCGATGTTCTTGCCCATTTCTGGGGGCTTGGATATTTGTATCAATGCAAAAACATTTCCGCCTTCGGAATATCAAAGTAATTGGAAAACTATTTTGTTTTTGACGTAATCAGATTAGATTAAAAGATGAACGCTATCAAAAATTTTCGAAATTAATCGTTTAATTTAATTGAATTATGAGCCTAGTAAAATACATTAAAATCTTTCATCAAAAGTTATTTACGTCACATGAAATAAATCCTTTTCCATTCATTCTGGACAACAAACTACGAAATTTGTTCCGCAAAGCATTCCCAATTAGACAGCATTGTTCGCCTGATTGTTTTTTGCTATGATAATCATAAGTTTCTCTGGCATTTTTCCTCCATGATTTACTTCAACTGCAGTAACCTAGAACGGACCACCGCATAGCACTGCATTGTTGGGGATCAGAAAACATCACAAGACTGCTTGTCTAGGATTGACTATAATGTACGTCATCTCTTCATGCCTGAAGTCAATGCAAGTAACTAGGATTTATAGAATAAAGATAAGGAGAGAATTGGAAATTAAAAAATAAATCATGACTCAGGTGAAGTACGAAACATTCCAGGGCGTGTATGAAAGGCGCTGTGCTCAGTGTCTGATACGAAATGTCATCCAGCTGTGAGGTACCACTCTTCATCTTTACAGAAAATATTGCCAGACCCTGTCGTTAACGTCATCGAACGAAAGTGTCCATCCAAACACCACCTCATAGCTGCTCCCTCCCCCAACCCGCATTTTCACGGCGCTACTGACAAAACTGTAATTTGCGTTACAAAAATTAAGGTTTCTCATTTGTCCTCAGCCTCAACCACCGGTTCTGGGGCTGTTTCGACGCAGCTGGTATGTCTTGAGTCCAGAAATTAAACGCTACAGGGGGGCACGAAACTGCGATTTCATATTTGGGAGGAACGATGATATGGGACCCATGTTTACATTGCGTTAAACATTAATGACTAACCAGCGATCCAATCAGAACAGAGCAAGTACCATCTGGCATAAAAGAAGTTTGCTGAGACTCAACGCCAATCTGTGGCGGAACCGGCAGAAAATAAAATTGCCCTTGTTAACGCCAAATTAACGCCAAAATCAACTATTTTTACTCAATGTAGTACATGCTATTTAGTACTGTAGATGCACATACTATTTGATACTGGAGACGCAGCTTCGTTTGGGCGTGGTGACGAACACCGAGAGTCATGAACTCAGTGTGGCCGGAGTTCTAGAAGGTGTCAGGAAGTTAAAGGCTGAAACATCTAATGAAAGAGGCCACCCTGAAATAGATCGTCACCTGTCTTGCTCCTTGAGGAGTTTTCTACCACCCATGAATATTTTTCCTAATCTTGTCGCCCGATTGTTTCAAAAATGGCTGCAGTCTCACAAGTAGCAGTGTTAACGCTAGAAACCAGACAGTTGGGAGCTGGACCAGGCAGATTAACTTCTAATCAATAATTAGACTTTTAACGAATTGAATCGGCGGGGTCCGGAAATAAACCGTCACGTGACATGCCATGCGCATGCGCTTGGAGAATCCTAACCGGAAGATGCCTATTGTTGAACGTGCTCAAACATTTTACAAAAAAAAGTTGGCTCGAAAAATGACGATCGTTTCAACGGAAGTGCTGTTGGCACGTACCAGAGAAGAGAATCCGGTTTTCATTTTACACTGTAATTTCCTTTCGTCTCGGATTCCTTCATCTTTTTGCCTCAGCGTTTTGAGAGAAACAGTTCTTTTTGATATATAATCCTTAAAGATTAAAAACCATTTAATTCAAGATTCGATATTATCAGTGTGAAATGTTCTGCGAAAAATAGACGCACGTGTGAATTCCTTCTGAAAATGACAGTCTTTCATTGAATACGATTTGCAAAGACTTTCAATATTTGTTCCACACTCCGAACTGATGTTCTGCATTTTGAAATGCTCGATTACGAAGTCTTCGTCGTGCACAATCGATATCATTATCTCACTGGATTATTTAAGAGTAACTATTATTAGGGCTGCACCCGGTGTGAAGCCCCCTCAAGCTATAAAGCAAATTTGATGAAGGTGTTGAATTAAACCGCCACACATGGAAAAGAATTTTTAAAAACTGGGGAAACTCAAGATTACTTCTTACATTTTTCCTTCCTTTCTCACACACGGCCATTGTGTTTGGGGAAAGTACATTGAATTTTAGTTTCCTGTCTCATTTGAGAATTTGAAGCTGACCAGCGGTCGCCTAGCTCTTTTTGTTTGTTTGTTGTTGTTTTTTCAACTGAATTTCAATTATGGAACTATTTCTGTTTAAGTTCTCAATATCGTGTCGCCAGTTTAAAACAAAATCTTTAGAAAAAAAAAAAGCAAAAACAAAAATGAAGTCCTCGACTTAATATTAAAACAAAATGTGGACGGAATATGGCACAGCTCAATACAAAACCTTTTTATTCAGTTCAGTATCATGACTTTTGTATTCATTCCCTTTTTGCGTTTCCGTCTGGCTGACTCCAAAGTGATATTAAAACAATCAATCAAAGCTCTCTGCATCTGATATTTCACGGCTGACTGGCTCCACAAGGATGAAAATCCTATTTTGGGCGGCCACCTTTTAAAAGGGGTCATCACGGGTGCTTCGCGCCTCTCCCTCGCCATAATTCGATTAACATTTTTCTAATTATTGTCCAGAATGGCCAACTGATGAGTGCACGCGACCCTGCATTACATGGACAAATCGACTGTCAATCCGCTATATTCATCTCCAATATGGAAGGCCGCTGGACCCACAGATTAGGTTTCCGGGGGCTTTCACGCATGCGCGGTGATTCCCTCACAGCACGGAAATGCCCGACTGACTTTTCCGTGGAGACCGGCGTCCAAGGGAGTTTTTATCGCAGAAGACGTTTTGGGAGTATAAAATTCTCAAAGCTTGCACAGACTTTGATATCCTTAAGTCCCACACAGATTGGCGTGCTTGGCTTAAAAATTGAATTGGGCTGTCGGGGCACTTGGGACAGAATGAGCAGATTATAAATGTAAGCCGATGTTGAGAGAATGACCTCTGGCTGTAATTTCTGCTCGCACGAAGAATGTGTGAACCTTATTTGCATCTGGCGGCAATCATGGAGCATTGTGTTTTCTTCTTTTTTTTTCATATCGTCACTGCTCTATGATAATTGCGTATATCAGACTTGTGCCAAAAGGCTACTGACGGTTCATTGCATTCCTGAGCAAGAGGGCTATCAGATAAGATTATAGAAAAAAAATGCGCCAATAGAATAGTAATAAGCGAACAGAATCATAATGGCATAAGTGACCAAAACTGCCATTAGCGTAGAGCAATGGGGATATGATTATAACGTTGGATGATTAAATAGTTTTGTTAGCAATGTGCATTTCCCAGCATTTTAAAGAGATGCTACCTCTGCTGCAATAATTTCGAAGTTTCATGACAAACAATACAGTTAATTAGCGTTGCAGTGGAGATAAGGCAAGTCTCCTGCAAATCTGAACCATTTCCGGGCTTATAAAAAAAAAGGTTTTCTGAATACACCTTTAAGGTGAACAAGACATACGTTGGATGTAAAAATGAAAACGAAAGGCTCAAACCCTGTCAGAATCAATGGAAGTTTTCAAAAAGTGTTCAAGAACATATTGTGCTACGCTACCACTCAAATCCTGACCCCTTCAATAAAAGCCACATTCTCAACTGAAGACAGACTAATGAGATGCTTCCCGGCTCGAAGGCCACACTAAATGGGCTTTCGTGTGAAATAAACGTGTACAAAATTATGAAGTCTTTACTTTCAATAATCAACATTATTTCTCAGGCCTGCGGGGGGGGGGGGGGGAGAGAGAGAGAGAGTCTAATGATGGCATTCTATAATCACATTGTAATTAGTCTCAACGAGCTGTAACTGCTGTAGCGAATATTATGCGTTAAATTGCAAGTCGTTGTACAGTACAAAGTGCTTCTTTGAACAAAATTTGTCAGACCACCAAAGGAAAATATACGGCCAGTAATTGTCATGTCTCCCGTTCATTTGCTGAAGACATGAAAGAAGAAAAGTCTTCCTTTAATTACACAAAACTTAACTGTCCGCTGCCTCTCGATCTCGAAATCCACAGATTGCTGCAGCTTTATGCATAGAAATTGAACACTAGTACTTTTAATTTATTGCAAAAAGTTGGGACAATACACATCTTTTCCCCATAGTTCGATTACCAAGCAGAACAACTCAATACAAATTAAGGACCATCCGTTTACCATGTAAGATCCCATTCTTTGTGTTTGAAGCGTAGGGTCAGAAGAGTATATTATTAGCTTTTTCAACTTTCCAGATAGTTCAGTGCTTGCACAACCTTTCTCAAACTCCGACCACCAAAAGCCGACAGCGCAAAAGGACTGTTGGTGTATTGTGCTATAGTCTGTAAACATAAACTCATCTATATAATAAAGCTACAACAAAACCCCTAATAGTCCTATGGACTCGGAAACTACACAACGCACCGACCTGAAATTTGGCACAAAGAATTATGGGATAGGGAACATTGTTCCTATCGCTATACACAAACAAAACCGTTTGTTATTTCTGAGTTAATCGGTAAATGCGGTTATAATTAAAGACTAAATTCACGAGAGCGTTTGATCCGAAATTTACGATCAATAACATATTGATGTATATGTTTCTAATAATAACCCACTTCCGCCTACACATGACGTTATCACTTCCTGGGATGTGTTCACTAACAAACAAACTAACCCGTGCGCAAATCATTGCCATTTGAGGGATGCTGACGGGATGCGCAGGATGTCAACGCGCAAAGGGAGAGCAGTAAAACTTATCTAAAAACAAACAAACAAACAAAAATAAAATAAAGCTAAAGGAATAGGCAAAATGAAGCATGTCCAAATAATCACCCAGAACTGAAACTAATAAATCGATTTATCCCGGGCCGGGCCGGCAACTCAGCTAGTCTATATAATAAAGCTACAACAAAACCCCTAATAGTCCTATGGACTCGGAAACTACACAACGCACCAACCTGAAATTCGGCACAAAGAATTATGGGATAGCGAACATTGTTCCTATCGCTATACACAAACAAAACCGTTTATTATTTCTGAGTTAATCGGTAAATGCGGTTATAATTAAAGACTAAATTCAGGAGAGCGTTTGATCCGAAATTTACGATCAATAAGATATTGATGTATGTTTCTAATAATAGCCCACTTCCGCCTGCACATGACGTTATCACTTCCTGCGATGTGTTCACTAACAAACAAAGTAACCCGTGCGCAAATCATTGCCATTTGATGGATGCTGACGGGATGCGCAGGATGTCAACGCGCAAAAGGAGAGCAGTAAAACTTAATATCTAAATACAAACAAACAAAAATAAAATAAAGCTAAAGGAATAGGCAAAATGAAGCAGGTCCATAATAATCACCCAGAACTGAAACTAATAAATCGATTTATCCCGGGCAGGGCCGGGCACCTCAGCTAGTCTTCTATATAATAAAGCTACAACAAAACCCCTAATAGTCCTATGGACTCGGAAACTACACAACGCACCGACATGAAATTTGGCACAAAGAGTTATGGGATAGCGAACATGGTTCCTATCGCTATACACAAACAAAACCGTTTGTTATTTCTGAGTTAATCGGTAAAGGCGGTTATAATTAAAGACTAAATTCACGAGAGCGTTTGATCCGAAATTTACGATCAATAAGATACTCTCTGATGAGATATTGATGTATGTTTCTAATAATAGCCCACTTCCGCATGCACATGACGTTATCACTTCCTGCGATGTGTTCACTAACAAACAAAGTAACCCGTGCGCAAATCATTGCCATTTGATGGATGCTGACGGGATGCGCAGGATGTCAACGCGCAAAAGGAGAGCAGTAAAACTTAATATCTAAATACAAACAAACAAAAATAAAATAAAGCTAAAGGAATAGGCAAAATGAAGCAGGTCCATAATAATCACCCAGAACTGAAACTAATAAATCGATTTATCCCGGGCCGGGCCGGCAACTCAGCTAGTCTATATAATAAAGCTACAACAAAACCCCTAATAGTCCTATGGACTCGGAAACTACACAACGCACCAACCTGAAATTTGGCACAAAGAATTATGGGATAGGGAACATTGTTCCTATCGCTATACACAAACAAAACCGTTTATTATTTCTGAGTTAATCGGTAAATGCGGTTATAATTAAAGACTAAATTCACGAGAGCGTTTGATCCGAAATTTACGATCAATAAGATATTGATGTATGTTTCTAATAATAGCCCACTTCCGCCTGCACATGACGTTATCACTTCCTGCGATGTGTTCACTAACAAACAAACTAAACCGTGCGCAAATCATTGCCATTTGATGGATGCGGGCGGGATGCGCAGGATGTCAACGCGCAAAAGGAGAGCAGTAAAACTTAATATCTCAATACAAACAAACAAAAATAAAATAAAGCTAAAGGAATAGGCAAAATGAAGCAGGTCCATAATAATCACCCAGAACCAAAACTAATAAATCGATTTATCCCGGGCAGGGCCGGGCACCTCAGCTAGTCTATATAATAAAGCTACAACAAAACCCCTGATAGTCCTATGGACTCGGAAACTACACAACGCACCGACATGAAATTTGGCACAAAGAATTATGGGATAGCGAACATGGTTCCTATCGCTATACACAAACAAAACCGTTTGTTATTTCTGAGTTAATCGGTAAATGCGGTTATAATTAAAGACTAAATTCACGAGAGCGTTTGATCCGAAATTTACGATCAATAAGATACTCTCTGATGAGATATTGATGTATGTTTCTAATAATAGCCCACTTCCGCATGCACATGACGTTATCACTTCCTGCGATGTGTTCACTAACAAACAAAGTAACCCGTGCGCAAATCATTGCCATTTGATGGATGCTGACGGGATGCGCAGGATGTCAACGCGCAAAAGGAGAGCAGTAAAACTTAATATCTAAATACAAACAAACAAAAATAAAATAAAGCTAAAGGAATAGGCAAAATGAAGCAGGTCCATAATAATCACCCAGAACTGAAACTTATAAATCGATTTATCCCGGGCAGGGCCGGCAACTCAGCTAGTCTATATAATAAAGCTACAACAAAACCCCTAATAGTCCTATGGACTCGGAAACTACACAACGCACCAACCTGAAATTTGGCACAAAGAATTATGGGATAGCGAACATTGTTCCTATCGCTATACACAAACAAAACCGTTTATTATTTCTGAGTTAATCGGTAAATGCGGTTATAATTAAAGACTAAATTCACGAGAGCGTTTGATCCGAAATTTACGATCAATAAGATATTGATGTATGTTTCTAATAATAGCCCACTTCCGCCTGCACATGACGTTATCACTTCCTGCGATGTGTTCACTAACAAACAAACTAAACCGTGCGCAAATCATTGCCATTTGATGGATGCTGACGGGATGCGCAGGATGTCAACGCGCAAAGGGAGAGCAGTAAAACTTAATATCTCAATACAAACAAACAAAAATAAAATAAAGCTAAAGGAATAGGCAAAATGATGCAGGTCCATAATAATCACCCAGAACTGAAACTAATAAATCGATTTATCCCGGGCAGGGCCGGGCACCTCAGCTAGTCTATATAATAAAGCTACAACAAAACCCCTAATAGTCCTATGGACTCGGAAACTACACAACGCACCGACATGAAATTTGGCACAAAGAATTATGGGATAGCGAACATTGTTCCAAAACCGTTTATTATTTCTGAGTTAATCGGTAAATGCGGTTATAATTAAAGACTAAATTCTCGAGAGCGTTTGATCCGAAATTTACGATCAATAAGATACTCTCTGATGAGATATTGATGTATGTTTCTAATAATAGCCCACTTCCGCCTGCACATGACGTTATCACTTCCTGCGATGTATTCACTAACAAACAAACCCGTGCGCAAATCATTGCCATTTGATGGATGCTGACGGGATGCGCAGGACGTCAATGCGCAAAGGGAGAGCATTAAAACGTATCTAAAAACAAACAAACAAACAAATCTATATAATAAAGCTAAAGGAACAGGCAAAATGAAGCAGGTCCATAATAATCACCCAGAACTGAAACTAATAAACTCATAAACGTGCTAATAGGATGACTTTTGTGCAGCATTCCTCCAACTTCGACCACAGAATACAGTTCGGCAGGGCAAAGTAAGGACTTCTTTTAATTACTGTGCAGGATTCAATGTATGGCTTCCATTTGTGATTAAGTTGGCTGTCGAGCTAAGAGAATACCTGCACAACCTTTCTCAGACTTCGACCACTGACGAAGAATCGGCAGTGCAAAGTAAGGATAGTTGGTATATTGTGCAAGATTCTCTCAATTGTAGGATACAAATTTTCTAACGAGATAACTGTGCCTGCACAACTTCTCAAACTGACCACAGTGTACAACTCCGCAGTACAGAGGATAATTTGTATTGTGCACAAGACAATCTTCTATTTCATCTTATTCAGTTTGTTGCATGAAGCTGCATTACGGTGAGCCATCGTTCTATAATCTACAGCAATGACATCATATCATGGTTGCTGCAGCACAATTTTTTTGTTCAAACTTCGGCCACTTAGTACAGTTCCGCAACACAATGTGCACTCTGCAACTTCTTGCATTCCCATTATTTAATGTCAGAACTGCCAAGTTGCCACTGCCCACTGGCAATGATAATCTGCATTTGCAATTATAACAGTTCGATGACAATACATAGAAGTCTACTTTCCGTAATGTGTGTCCTAAGTGACAGATTAGTCAGGGAGAATTGGGTGGAAAGCAGGAACCTGGGAGAAATGGCGAAAAGTTAAGTTTCCATTGTCGTTGCTCAACACATTTTGTTTAACAGCTGACATTGTTTGGGCAAAAAACTGCAGGCTAAGAGTATTAAATAGCTGGCATCATTTGCCCCAAAAACTGCAGGCTAGAAGTGTTGGGTGGGGGTGGGGGGCGGGGGGGGCAATATGAAAGTCTAAAAAACAAATATATTCGACTCTCCAAGTAAATCAGAGGGAGAAAACAAGCTGCTGACAAATATTACAAAACTGCTGGATGTATCAGATTTCCTGCCAGGAATTGGTCTTTAAACAAAAAAGACATCTATGCTGGGACAGATGGATCTAGTTTGTTCTCAGTTTTCTACGTACAGTACATTAATAAATGGAGGTTTACTTCAAAAGTACATGAAATTTGAAGTCACATAATTTATGCTGCCTTGACAATGTGACCCGTTATCGCGTTGACCAGCTTTCACTAAACTCAGACTGGACTCAAATGTTACACAGAGATTTTCATTCCTGGCTTTTCCATTGCATGATTGTGTGAAAGAGAGAGTGAGAAAGAGAGACAGAGGGAGAGCGAGAGCGAGACAGGGAAATACAAATGCCCCCCCTGCCTGCCTTCCCACAGACCCGCCTTGCCCTCCTGCCCCCTTCCCTCAGACATGCAATTGACCCAACCCTGCCCTGCACGGCGACACTGCTCCCGGGGCTATCACCACTAGAGACAATTGAGTGACCAAACCAGGCGTGTTCAGAAGACCAATTAGCGATAAATGCGGCGCAATGATTAATCATCAGCAGCGACCAACAACTGGGGGGACTTGGAGAGATTTGCAGACAAGGGTGGAACCAAACCTCATACCCTAAACTCCATGCCCGCCCCCCCCCCCCAAAATTCCCGTCGTTCTTAAATCCATACGACATGTATAATCATAAACAGAATCATACAAGTGAAAACAGAGAGAGGTCATAAACAGAATAATACAAGTGAAAACAGAGAGAGGTCATAAACAGAAAAATACAAGTGAAAACAGAGAGAGGTCATAAACAGAATAATACAAGTGAAAACAGAGAGAGGTCATAAACAGAATAATACAAGTGAAAACAGAGAGAGGTCATAAACAGAATAATACAAGTGAAAACATAGAGAGGTGCAGAAGATCGTTTTTGCCCTCCGCAATTCCCCTCAATAAGACACTTTAACTAGATGTGTGCCATAATATTTCGCCAAAGTTTCTTACCATGTCATTTCATGTATGCCTGTTATCGAGTTTATTGAGTTGTGATATAATTATGTTTCTGTAATGATGGGTAAGATGTGTGTACCATGTAAACTGTGTGCTCTTAAAGGCTCTGTGAAAGAGAATTTCTCTCATGGGATAGTAAAGGGATTCTTATCTATCTTATTTAGAGTCTCCGTCTGTTTCTTTGGTTATTGACTGTCTGTTTGTTTATTGCTGTTGTTTTTGTTGAAGGACGAGCTTGATCCTTTTTGTTTGTCAGGGTTGTTTTTGCAATGCTTAGACTTTTAAATATCATGTAGTTAATATTGTCTCAGTCTCCTGATCGTAAGAAAGGATTTTTTTTTTTTTAATATTCCCAGTGCATAATTAATGATTCTGATATATAGTTTCTCTGTCATGACGTCTTTCTTATTTGAAATAGATTGATACCTGATTAGTCCACGGATATGTGAGAGTCGCTCTCTATCTCCTTCCTACATTTTAAGATGGCAAGTTTGAGCTACGAGCAAGCACGTCGACACAACGATCTCATTGTGCCAGGGAGAAACAAGACGATAGACAGAATATAAGCAGAATGACAGGACAGAAGGAGAGCCAGCCAGAAGCGTCCACCTGTCATCCGCCTTGAGATGGCAAAACAATTTCTTTAAGGCAAAGGGATAAGAAATGGGAAGAGTAATATTTAGTTTTTCCTCTGCTTCTTCATTACAAGATCTAATGCGTAAAAAATTTTGTTGATAAGACGTCAAAACTTTTCAAATTTTCATTTTTCTTCTTCACACGAGACATTTCGTCTTGATGATCAGAATTTCTGTTACCACTTGCAAACACTGTCTAACAAACTTGAACATCGACTTTTTGCGACCTTTAATTCTTGTTTGTTCCAACTCCATTTTTTTGCTCAACTGAAAAGTTCTAGCTAAACGTGTGTGGCTTTCATATTATGCTCAGGAGTTAGAATAAAACGGAACTATGAAACAGCTTGATAAGTACCACAATTCATTTTAAAGAGAGATGAAAGTGTGCATTTGTTATACCTTTTCACATACTAAGAGCTCTCTAACTTTCAGAAAATGGAGATTGAACAAGCAAGAACTAAGGTCTCGTATTCTTTCATTATCAAACCAAAGAAATAATGGACAAAGAAGAAAAATGGGTTTTGAATCTCCAAGTTTTATGTCTTTGTTTAAAATATTTATTTTGATGAAAGTAGAGTATTGGTTGCCCATGACGACGCGGCCACGTATTCGCCGTTGATTATCTTTGTCTGGGAACGTCTCCATGATGGAAATGAAACCTGGAGGGTGCCAGCTCTTGAGGGCGAATTAGAGGGCGGGAGATCCAGCTCTTGGGGTGACCGCCGGTCAGCGTCTGATTAAATTAAGTGGACCCCGTGAGTATCAAGAGGTGAGAGGAAGCCTCTAGGAGAGGGCAGAGCTGAGGCCTGGGGGGGAGGGGGGAGGGGGTGATGATGTCGCTGCGAATCAAGAACATAGCTGAAGAAAAGGGGGAATAACTTGTGAAGCTTGTCAGATTATCCGGGATTTAGCAATGTCTGCGGCGAATTATGATAGCCACATATTCTTGTGTTGTATTCGAACTACAATATAATTTGACAAGGGTTGTCACATATCAAGAAGTAATTCCCCCTGATCTGAAGGTTTCCCTGGAGGATAAATGAGGTCTCAGTCAGCAATCCTGATTTGTTTAAAAATCATTTGTGCCTTTTATACCTTATGCTATTGGGTTACGTGATATTTGTACCCAAATAATGCGATTTAATATCATTTACCAGCCAATCGTGTCGCTTTGTGTTAACGTATAATTCGTATTTAGATTATTTCAGATTCCATGGCATTATAATGACGATTGCTGACAATGTAAAGGGCAGTGCTGGCGTTTTTCATTTAGTGTCAAATTTGTATTTTTGTTGTGCAAACTTCATAAATACGTATTTATATAATGTGTTTATTATGGTCTGATTTTTAATGATATTTCATAACCATCACCAGGACCAGTTTCCTACAGTTGTGAGTGCACCGGACAGGTACCCTGCTGTCTGTGGTTCTTAAACCTTCAGTTCTTGGCAGCCCATACGATATTTTGAGTCGAACAAAGTTCTGTTTTATGCTCTCTTTTTTTTTTTTTCGCCACTAACTGATGTAATCAAAAATAATAAATTTGACCATAGAAAGAATTTGTCTCTACACTTGTTTCATGTAGTGCAAAATACATGTAAAGTATTTTTTAATTGATTCTGTTGAAAATGCAGTACCGTAGGTCAAACTTCCAGCAATTTTCGGTGCTGAACGTTTTCCAGCCTAAAGGTGTTAAGTGGATGCATTTTATTGCCTGTTGGTGTTGTTATAGTCCAGTGCTCCCAACACCTTTTTGTTTATCACAAGATCATGAATCATACGGGAGACCGTGCTGATCAAAGCACTAGTCCTCACTGACTTCATTTAAAAACGCCTCTGTACTGCGATTCAGAGAAGGACTGGATGTGAGAGCACACTCCTGTGGACCGTGAATGGAGTACAAGGCAGAGATAAGATCTTTAGTCTAAATGAGTTGAAGTGATTTCTGCGTGAGCACAACTGCCGCCTCAGTGGGCGGCTTTCGGAATAGCTGTCATAAACGTTAATGTCCTTTTCTGCAACTTTTCAGGAGAAACCTACAAAGAAGTGTTATTTTGATAACGTATTGAACTAAAGCATAAGACTAACTTTCAAACTTAAAAGAAAAAAAAATAGCTGCACACTTACTTATGTAAAAAAAAAAACAGAGAAGATATAGAAGATCGTTCTTTCATCTTCACTTCGCCTCAGCAACGTATTGTAGCTAGGTCTGTGCATTTGTATTACTGAGAGTCCCTGCCATGTTACTTTATGTGTTATATCTGTTATTGAGTTATAGCATATCCATGTAATGATATGTAAGATATGTGTATCAAGTATTTACTCTCAAACGCTCTGTGGAGATGAATTTTCCTCGTGTTATAATACAGTGATTCTTATCTTATCTTATCTTATCTGAAGGCAAAAATTGAGCCATTGAATGTGGCCTAAAATATGACATTATTATGTTAGAATATCTCTTGCTTTTTTATATCTGAATGTATGGGTGTTCTCTTGTTCGCCTTAATCCTTTCGATGTCACAGCCCTGGCACATAGTGGCAAATTATATTATCTGAAACTCATGGAAAAGAAATTATAATGCCTTCGCAACAATACTTTAACACAGATCCAACCTACCCCTAATCGACTGCTATAGCGGTCTTGGCGCATGTATTTAGTAAAAATGCTGGCGACCTCTATGGAGGTCTGTGACACTGAAAGGGTTAATGATACCTATGTTCTGGTCTTGGTTCTAAGTGGTATTAAATCCAGCGGGCAGAGGGTGTTTCGCGTCGGCTGTCTATGTCAACCGTGGTGTTGATGAAGGCCTGTAAGTAAAGATGGAAATCTGCTGAATCGGTGGGTGGAATGTCAGGCTAACACACCATGTTATTTTCCTGCCGGCTGTTCTTTGTAAACTTCAATGTAGATCTATTAAATATCACACATGGCCAGTTCTGTATGTATACAAGGGAGCAAACTGCAAGAACTATGTGTAGCTTGCAAATTTCTTCAGCTCATCATTGCGTCTGTTTTGACTCAGCGAGCGAAGTCTCTCTTTCCAACAGCTGACTCGAGACAGTTTTGACGCTCCCGAAATGGTGAGACAGTCTTATTTCAGCCTCCAATCCGCGAGATCTTGTTTAAGTCCATAGTCCAAATCTCATACTAGAACCGAGACAAAACAGAGTTGACTCAATACACCACCAGCCTATGTATCATTATTCTAAAGTCAAAATTTGGCAAAAAGAAAAAGTTGTATGTAGCAAAGCCTCGCCTAAGAAATAATACCCAAACGATACAATGAAACGCAAACTAAAAGAAAAGACAGAAAATGGCTTGTTTCGGCAACAGCCTTTTTCCAAGAAAAAAAAAAAAGAAAAAACAACAATACAAAAAAAAATTGGAAATTGAGCAGATAAAACAATCGAACAATAAAAGATTTGAATATGAAATATACAGAATAATGTGAGATAAATAATATACATGTAGTAAGATAAACCAATAAAAATATAATTATCGGAATAAAAGGAAGGAACAGAAAAGCACAATGCAGCACAAAGAGGTATGCGACCAGTAGTATGTATCAATTTAGCAATTCGTTCTATATGTTCCACATCATTGTAGACACCAAGACAACAAACAGTATGAAGAGTAATACTGGGTTTTCATGTGTACGGAAACGGAAACGGCAACGGAAACGTCAAAAACCCTTCAACTAGTGAAATACAAAGAATGTTTTCAAATGTACGGAAACCCCGTTTCCTTAAATATGGAAACGCTCTTTCTTTTTACTACTCAGTGGATGTTTTACGTTTCCTTTGCCGTTTCGGTTTTCATCCAAGTGAAAAGACCGCCTAAAGCCTTCAGTACCGTACAGGAGTCTTTGAATGATAGAAAAAAAAAAAACAACTAAGAAAAGAAGCCGAACACTATAGGAGATGATAAAAATCTTTTTAACACTTTTGTTTTTCAATAATTTGCCTTGGCGACTGAGTATTAACACGTATATGATGCTGAAATTTAGCAGCTCTACAGCATTGTTGTGAGGGCTGTTGTTGATGCTGTGGTTGTTGTGGCTGTTGCTTTTTAGCTTTTTACACAGCAAAAACTTTAAGCTGCTACATCGCTATGTTATCTTTAGTCAATAGCTTGTCACTGTCAGTCCTTTCTACACAAGACAACTCTAGACCTACTTTTTTAAGGACAGGGAACCAACTGATAATGGCCACTCACAGCTAACCTGTTTTGAGAGTGCAGAGTGCGTGAGCCTATGAGTAGATTCAATTCCGGGTGCGATTTGATCGAATCAGCAATTGAGGACATCTATTGGGGTGGTGGCTGGGTCTAATCAAAGGCCTTTTGTAGTAAGGGTGGCCGATCTTGGAGTGCTCCTCTACTTGATTCAATTTCGGGTGTGCCTATTTTCCTTTGCAGATTCGTTTGTTCAACCCGTTTTTATTTCTAGTTCCTCCGGAAGACAGCTTCAATTCTACTGCATGACAGTGTCAATCTGATATAATTTCTGTCTCTCTTCCTTTTCGTTCTTTCTCCCTTGCCTTTCTTCCTATTCTTCCTCTCTCTCCTGCGGCCCTGTTCACTTGCCGGCTCCTTTGTCAGGAAACAGTGTTGGTTTCAAGTAGAACTAGTATTCAGTTGACAGGTTGTCAAATTCTGTCACATGCACACACACACTCCCTCACTCTCTCTCTCTCTCTCTCTCTCTATCTCTCTCTCTTTCTCTCTTTCTCTCTCACGCTCGTTCGCCCGTTCTCTCGCTCTCTCTCACACACACACATTGTCCAATCTCAATCTCTATCTCTTTCTCCCCTTCTCTCTCTGTATCGCTCTTTCTGTCTCTGTCTGTCTGCCTGTTTCATCTCTCTGTGTCCCTGTCTGTCAGTCTGTCACGTCTCTCTCTCTCTCTCTCTCTCTCTCTCTCTCTCTCTGTGTCTGTCTAGTCTCTCTCACTCTCTCTCTCTTTCTCTATCCCTATCTCTCTCTTTTTTCTCTCTCTTTCACTAACAATCTCTCTCTCTCTCTCTCTCTTCGCCTTTCTCTCCCACGCCTTTATCTGTCTACTTATCTATCTATCTATCTATCTATCTATCTATCTATCTATCTATCTATCTGTCTGTCTATCTGTCTGTCTGTCTGTCTGTATATCAATCTATCTTTCATTTTCTAGGCGTTCCTTTATTAAACCTTTTTTTTAACGTTAATTTTTTTACTCGATTTGGGTTTTTTTTAATTGCTGAATTCTTTGGACTATGTCTTATTTGACCCATCGATGGCATATACTAAATTTTGTAACTTATCTTCCTGCTCGCGACTTCCAATTATTGAACATTTAAAGCACAAAATTCCTTTTAATATCAGATGCAAGCCAAAAGCAAGACCGTCCATTCTTTATTTTAAATTTCTTCCAAATATTTTGACACTCCCATGACGACCTTGGCAGTGAGACTGGTATTTGAACCCCCCCCCCCCCCCCGAAATGAGCATGAATACAGTTAAAGTTTATATAAGAATTTATAAAAAGTGAAAAGAAAAAAGAACAAAACCTCACTATAATCCTGCATAATAGACACAAAAGATGAGTACTATTACTCGGGAAACAAAACGAATGAGGACTTTGTCTGGCACTCGGAGAACCACTGGGATAAGCGAATGTGTTTTGACTGTGGCCACTGTTTCTTGGATACACTTAGTAATGTCCTGTATTTCCACTGGTTTTGTTGACCATCGCCGCTCCTCAATCGGTCTTTGTTCGGGCCATTCACCGTTTCCTCGCTGTTCTCTTTCTCCTTTAAACTCCTCGGACCGGCGTCTGAAAAAGCAGTATAAACAAACCTGCAGATCAGAACAAGCTGAAAGTTGTTAGATTTGCCACCAGCCGAAAGCCCCGACGGCTGGAGCAACGGTGGCTGAGGTAGTCGGTGGTATTTGTTCGGGTTAGCTTCTGGTGTTTACAGTGCACTTTGGCCTAACACCCAAGTCGCGATAGAGTTTGCTTGTGGCTTTAGACACCTGGACGGGCTGGTCACAGAAGGCTTGGGGTGGAACTGAAAAATAAAATGGAAATCTTCGTGCATCTTTCTCACAAGATTCAGGGGCGTACCTTAGAAATTAATGAGACTGACTAAGGAAGGGGACGGTGGTTGTTAGTAATTCAAAGTAGACCTAGGATCTACCATAGGCTACACACAAATGGCGACCTTAATTCTCGTTTGTTCCAGCTCCATTTTTTTTTTTTTTTGCACAACTGAGAAATTCGACGTTAAATATTTGCTGCTTTAGTATTATGATAAGAAGTTCGAATAAAGCGGAACCGTGAAATAGGTTGGTAAGTGCCACAACGCATTTTAACCAGGTAACAAAGTGTGCGTTTGTTATACCTCTTCTACATGCTAAAAAACCTCCAATTTTTTCAGAAAATCGGGATAGAACAAACACGAAATTCGCGATATGTGCTGTGAATGTTATCAGCAATATCACCAGCAGATTTGTTTATTTGGTCTCGGCGCACACATGCGGCTTTGTTGTGTTACTGTCGTGCCCCATGGTTTGGATACCACACCAATGAATGGAGATGGGCGCATATGCGACACTCATTACAGAGTCTAAGGGTACATGAAACTAAAACACGGTAGCAACACGACAGCGACCACTGATATGAAATTTGCAAACTAAGCCTACAGCTTACTCTGCAACCGTCTCTTTTTCCTTAATGCATACTCCGTTCAAAAGCCAGTCTTTAGGTATGTTTACTGTCAATATTAGTTTTACTCATTGAGATCATTTCTACTGTAATCACATTGGTAGTAGCTTTGCACAATGACCTCACGTACGACTACTTCTAATTTATGAGTGTCCTTTCTATCATCTTGCAGTATGACTATCTTTGTTAGAACCACTGTCCAGGAACTGTTTTTATCGTCTTTTTTCCTGCCACCGAAACATTGGCTCTCATCACTGTCACAGCTACTACAACCGTTACTACTAGTTTTGCACAGCAAACTATTGGTCTTCCTACCACTGTAATTAATATTACCAAAACTGTTTTATATATATAGCTATTTTGTGCGGGCTTTTCCAAGCTAGATTTTCACGATGAAATTAACTGATCAATCTCTGAGAATCAAGCTATGGTAAATTACCCCAAAAAATTATGAAGGGTGCAAAGTAGCGTTGTTGTGCTGAGGCGCCAATGAACCCAAACTCAAACGCAAAATCACAACTTCTTCTAATACTACTTACACCACTTTGTTTACTGCAATTATACAATTACTACCAATACGACGAATCCCCATTTAAGAACTCCTAATATCGCCTATCTTCAGCGCTTTCGTCAATGATTCCTACATTTCAAATTATAGCATCAACATTGCCTTTGCACGAACAGTGTGGTACTCGTGCCCGGATTATTGCGCAAATATATTAAAATGTTCTAATACTGGTAAGTCTATATTATCAAACTTCCTACACTATGTATTATGGCATCCAAATTTGTTATTTTTTTGCAACTGTCTTCCAGGCTAAAGAAACCAGCATCAGAGCCGGATAATCCCTGAATACCATGTCCTACTTTACACCACGCCTCTGACTTGAAAGACCTTTAAGTCTTCAAGTTAGCAACATGCTTTAGCTCCAAGCTGCAAAGAGAGACATCCGTTAGACTTCAGCTTTACAATTTAACTAGCGTGTATTAAGTTAATTTTTGTTGCAAATATCTCATTTCAGTGAAAATCCTTCTTTTTACAAACTCGACAGACATTTTGTCCAAGGAAATGTGCAATTTCGTGGCTCAACAACTGTAGTTTGGTCATTTCAGATCTAAACCTCTACCACTAATACACATTTACACTACTGTTGCACCCTTACATTTACAAGCGCTTCTACTACTATTGCAATGCAGTATAACTCAAAACAGTCAAACTCTATTGATTCGATTATAGTCTGTCGCACCACTGTTGCTATCAAACTAAAGTTGCAAATATAGTGTTGTCTTCCATGTCGTCATCTTCATCAAACGTCTTTTCGTATTAAAATATCCCAGCAACTTTGGTATTGTTTTTCTCATTTTTCTTTGAAATCCACTCTGAACATATCGGTAAGTACTTACAGAGATGACTCAAGATGTTTCGGAGATAGACAAGAAGAGGGAGAGGGAATGGAAGAGGAGAAAGGTTGCGATAACCTTATACCACAAGCACCTTGACCTATCACGAAAAGGTCAACTTAGAATCGGGAAGTCAATTGTTTAACTATTTGGGACAAAAGTTGAAACTTCTGAGACGCCGGGAAAATCCCCAAATTCCCGACACCTCGCGAGATTCCTCGGGATCGCTGACGTTTCCGGTCGCAGCGAGTAGATAAAGAAAAATGGTGTGGGAAAGTGGACATTTTTTGTTTTTTTTTCGGAGTATCTGGATTTGTTTTGTTGTCGGGTTTGGTTTTTTTTTCCGACCCCTGTGGGAAACAAGAGTCCTGAAAATGATGATTTAATTTCGTTGTTTTCGCAAACTCGGCTTAAATAGTTGGACTAACCACTGACAATGAAAGAGAAAAAACTGTATTCTAAAACAAACGTTACAGTAAAATAAAGTCACAAATGCAACAAGAGTTAATTTTTTTTTCGGTTGTTTTTTTTTTTCACGTTTTATTTCTGCTTCTTTGTTGTCTTTTTCTTTGGCTGCCCTCGACCTCGTTTTGTCATTTCTTTGTAGTTTCTTTCATTCCTCGACCCAGTGATGATCAATCTTCTGACGATTCTGCTTTACGGTCTTTGTCGGCACTCCATCTTCGTCTCTTCCTATTCCCCCGTTTTCTGAATGATAATCCACAGAGATGATGAACTTGTCACAAAATATGACAGCAACATCAGTGGGTAAATAGATAACAATAGTTTAGGACGAGAAAAGACCAAGGTCAAAACAAAACAAAAAAGTGATCCTCCTAGGGGAAAGGAGATATGCATTATATGCATTCGCTTTATGCAAACCTAAAAAATGTCGTGAACTATTTATTGCTACTTCGGTTGTCATACATCATTTTAAAGACATTCAATATCCTTAAAGTGACTGAATGCATTACAATGACATTGAACAGTGCTGGGCTGTTTGCATCCCAATTCACTGTGTTTTTCCCATCAATTCCTTCATCATTGTCACTTCTCTCCAGACACTCGGAACATTTTATCATCTTACACCGTGACAATTTACACCGCTGAGGCGGGGGTGATTTATCACGCCAAATCTTTAATCCAATAAAATGCAGCTCAACTGCAAGGACCCGGTCCTCTTTCTACAAAATGTGCACCCATTCTCTTCACCCCTGGGAGAGACAGGATTTGTTCGTGCAAAAAACGCGCATGTCATTGTGAATATTTTAGCACGGACGGAGAATGATGTCATCCCCCTTCTTCATGTGTCGGTCTCTATGACTGGTTTATAACCGAATATTCTGTGCATAAACGAGAAGTTATTGTGGCGTGGACGCCAAAGCTAAAAACGCTCACGTAACAAATTAACCTGTGGTCAAAAATGATTGTAATATATTTTATCCAGTGATGGTATTGTAGCGCCCTCCTGTTGTGACTTGAACTGAGCAGTGAGCACTAATCTAAATCCGAGACTTCCTTTGTTTTGTTGTGTACCGAGTTATGTCGTCACTTCCGTATGGCTTAGATATGTAAGCCCTGCGCCTTTACTGTATTGCCTGTACAGGTGTAAATGCCGAGAGCAGCGAAACTCCGAAAACAAAAGATCTACAACGTTGTATTGCGTGTGCCAACTGTAACCATGTAAGACCAAGAAACGCTCACAAAACTTGTGATGAGCCTTGTGAAACGATTTTCTCGTCTGTGTTGATCAAGCTGTGGTTTGTGGAATCCCTAAAGCATAGATGGTAACAGGGGCCATTGGTAGTACCGGTGTTTGGAATGATCAAATGCATAATGATGACTGTGAGATGAATAGTTTCTCCTGATGGCAGGGGCACTGACATAACATTTGAAATTTCTAAAGAGACTATTTTTTACTTTTTTGGTTTATTATTTTCAAATCAATTGCCGACGATCTGGATATAACTCACAAAAATATACTTGCATTTGAAATGATATAAGTTTTTCGAGAAATGAGTTTGCTTTGGACTTCTTCTTCTCCCATTATTTCTGGGAGATTTTGCGACTTAATCTTGTGCAGACGGAATGTGAATTTAGTGTGCATTTCAATACAGTAATCTGCTGTTTGGGTCATTCGTTGCTAAAATATCATGCTCGTATGTCTGTGTTTAAGAGCCAAGTTGTGCAGAAGTGCTGTAACTGCTAGAATGAGTTAAATGCACCGAGGGCCACTCACTGAGTTCACAATGATTTTTTGGAACAGGCGTGAGAGTCCGCGCACTCACTGTCTTCCTATTGTCCGCTGGCTCGCGTGAGCAGACATTCAACACCGCCGCATGCGTCCACTTGTTTTAGCTGACCACTTCTCCATAACGCACGGTTAAATCTGCACGTGATGTCCGTCTCACGATCTCGGCTCCAGGCCCACCAACAGTGTGCACTACGCATTATTGAAGAAGTGGAATTGGATATGAGACATGAATTACTGCTCCAGTGAGTGGACATTGCTGGAGATTCTCACGGCACAAGCCATCTAAATAATGAAAGGTCGATTCCAGGAATACCGACTTGAAATGAAACTCAACAATCAAATTTTGTGTCACATTTTTTCAGTGCATCATGCATTTGGCACATGGTTTGGGCATTGAAGACAATGGCCTGAGCGTGCTCTCTCTCTCTCTCTCTCTCTCTCTCTCTCTCTCTCTCTCTCTCTCTCTCTCTCTCTCTCTCTCTCTCTCTCTCTGTCTCTCTGTCTTTCTCTCTCTCTCTCTCTCTCTCTCTCTCTCTCTCTCTCTCTTTCTCTCTCTCCCTCTCTCTCTCTCTCTCTCTCTCTCTCTCTCTCTCTCTCTCTCTCTCTCTCTCTCTCCATCAAGCCATTTCATTTCTATACGTGGGAACCTGATCCTTTTCTAGATTTTGCTTCAAGCACTAAGCCGGATTTATTCACTTTTTTCACATCGATATTTTGTTGCAATGTTTTGTATTCAGCTCTTTCATTGCAAAGGACTCGGCGCTTTTGAACACAGAGTGTGTGTCGGATTAGTGTGCAAGACTGCATATTTTACTACTGCAGAAAGCGTTCAATCTGGTGCAATTCACATTTTTAGTTCTTGTTTCCCACAAATCATTACTTCTCTTTGTACAACATCAAGGGAATGGTCCAAAATTTATCAGTGTTGCCAAATTTGTTTCTGTTTGTGAAAATTCTAATGAACTTTATCAAGCCACCAAAAGAAATCGATGTGTTTGTGCAGATCCACGCCATAAGCAGAAAGGAAAATCTTTTGAACTTTAGTTTGCTTTTCGCTTGTTTGTCTTACTTAGCAACTCCTGAGAATTTCACCCCGGTAATTCCGTTTAATCTCCCAAGACATAATGTCCCCTTTCACAGACAAAGGATTTGAAATTCAGCTGTCAAAATGTTTACAGATTTCTAATTCAATCACGGACATCTTCAACAATAAGAATCCGCAGACATTCCAATTTCGGAACAACAATTTGAAATTAGGTCAATGACTTTGGTTTCTTCCGCCTTGTGCGTCTGGCCTGTCCACATTACGTCAGCCTCAAAGGCAATTTGCTGAAATGAAAAGGCTTTCAAAACAATTTTCTACAAACATAACAACATTAAAAACAATTTTTTGAAGAGACCCGACTGTCTGCTTGCACCTTTTTACGGACAATATTGCAGAGGTTGAGTTCCTTGTGGCGCTCTTCCCTACTTCCTCATCCCCACCACTGGGCTCTCTCTCTCTCTCTCTCTCTCTCTCTCTCTCTCTCTGTTTTCCTTTCTCCCTCTCTCTTTCTCTCTCTCTCTCTGTGTCCTTCCCTCCTCTCTTTTTCCTTCGTCCCTCTCTCTCTCTCTCTCTCTTTCCCTCTGTCTCTCTCATTCTCTTTCTCCCTCACTCTGTCTTACTCTCTTCTTCTCTCTTTCTCTTGTTGTAGTTAATCTTGTTGTGACAGTTTTTGTTTCACTGTGTGTAGCTGTCGTCCATGTGTCCAAGGTGTCTCCAAAAACTCGATCAATAGGCATTTTTCTTTATACATATTGACAAGTGAAAATTTTCATTTTATATCAGATCCAATATGACCTCGAAACCACCAATAGAACATTTCAATGTTCTTGTGCTCAGCGTATGCAAAAATGTCACCAAGTCTATGGTTGTCAATTTGACCATTTATTGTAATAAATCTTCTAATAGTTTTTGCCAGTGGATCCAGACGTTTGGCACACACTGTATAATATATAATATCTCGAATGATTGTTGTACACACGTGGGTGCATGATTATATTACCCAAGACAGCGAATACCGAGACGAGGAGTGTTGGAGTCGTGACGTCACTTCCTCGGGTCAGTGTCGAGGTCAGAGTGGACACCAGTGTCGGAACCTTTCAGCAAGGCCCCATGACGTCATTGGAGACGGTGTCGATTCCAACGCGAAAGGTATGGTGTCGAAACCTGGAGTCGCGACATTGAAAAAGTGCTGGTGCCGTCCGCAGCTAATAGAGACTCTACTAGAAGAGCCCAGTAAGCTCCCGCTTTGTGGAAGTAAAAATACAAACCTTGAAAAAAAGACATTATTTCTTTCTGCACCCCTACCTGTTAGCTTTAATGCTGATGGCGTACTGATAAAAGACTAGAGTGTTTTGCCTCGGTTTTAGTGTAAGAAGTGGACTTTGAAGTTATAAGTAGAATGCGCATATCCACCATCTTGTCTGTCCGAACCCATGCTTCACCATGGTGGCATTGATTTTGATTCGTTAGCTGATTTGTACTACGAGCACTTAAGACGTCGCGAACCAATCGGCGGCGGGTTTTAAAAGAGTTCACTACAGTAAACAATGATACGTGTATATACGCACATGGGAGACGTTTGGACAATTCTTTCACTTCCTTTCCCTTGTTTACACGGATGGTAGGGAATCTGACCAGCTTGGATCCATTCTTTCCACCCCTGTCATAACAATCAACTGCAATGCAACCAGCAGGCATTTTAACGGCTTAGACACATCTCGAAGTTACACTCATCAGCTGATCCACCGGCCATCTTGTTTGGCGGAAGAACAAAACAAAAACACTCTGTGACGTCTTGCGCATTCTACCTATACGGGATCTCACGCACTAGAAAGCCTAAAACAAGTCTGTCTCTCTAGCTGATTCAAAGAAAGTTCAGGACTGAGTCAAAACCAACACAAAACAGACTTAACACTATCTGCCACTAACCTTGAACAAAAATGCCTTTATCTACTAGCATATTTTGTCACCTCTCACTAAAACCCAAGACAAGGAATACCGAATACACAGAACCGTTCCTTCTTCCACTATATGTCCACAAATTGCGCGCGTATTAATGCGGTGGGCACTACTCTTTTTCGTTCAATTATGAAAGGGTGTGGTGCGAATTGTTGCATTGTTGACATCCATGATACCGCACAAGTCGACGGACGGAGTATGAGGAATTGATTCGTCTCGGCTGAAACTTTGGTACTTTTTAGGAGAAGCGAAGAAACTTGTTTGGTTTCAGTACAGCTGGAAAAGTTATGAGGAATGTTTTTAACGTTTGCTGTGCGACTGTTTTTCGGCTTAGGAATCTACAACCAAGATCATTTGATGTGGCTTTGAATATAGTTGAATATATCATCTAACCTTTGGTTTTTGCATTTTTAGTTACTACTCTCTTGGGGAACGGTTGCGATTTTATTTCTAAGTATAGTAAGTTTGATTTTAAGCTGTTGTTGTAAGTACCTACGCACCCCAAGAGTTTTGCATGGGAGTGGGGATAGGGGGGGGGAGGGCTTACGTATACCTACCTATCCCTAACCCTGTCCTTATCCTCAACCCTAAATCTTATCGAATCCCTAACCATGCTCCTTACTTTTCCAAGCAAAAAAAACAGGAGGAAAACAAAATCTGAAAGATAATTAATTAAGGCTGTTGTCAAGGCTATTTCGGTTGGAGCTCTCAGGCTCTGGAGTCACTAAAGGCTTTAAAATATGCACCCCTAGCGCAAAATCACATCGGGAACGTACTGACAAGTAACAACAATCTTGATTTTATTAATCCCTTGTCCCATGATAGTCATTATTTGTTCTTCTTTTCCTGAGCTTAAAAAGCTGTGGTGGAAGTAAATAATTCTTAACGTGGCACTTGACAACAGAAAAAGAAACGATTTCCAGACAATCTCTAAAATTTCTAAACCCTTAAGCGCTGGCAAAGGTCTGTTAACAAGACCATGGGTACATCAACCCAGTTCTACCGCCACTGAAAGCCCAGTGAAACTTCACCCCGAGCCCAGCATCAAACTTCATACAGGGAGGATAGCATTCCACTCCAAAGAGGAGATTTAACATTAGCAACGGGAGATCTGAGTGTTGAAGAGACAGATCTACAGTGTTATTAGGGGGAAAGACCACTTACGCCAAAATAACAAAGTTTTACAGGTGATGCGTAAAAGAGCACGCATAGGAATCAGATAAAGGTTGGTGTTAGGGGACCGTAGCCAACTTATAAAGCCGAATAGAGCAAATATTGTATAAGATAAAACAAAAAGGAATACGCAGGATTTTTAACAAGGCTTAGCGACGCTCATACAGCTCGGATTTGCCGTGAAATTTTGAAGATGCCTTCCTTTCGACCCGCAGAAGGTTCTTTCTTGAAATGGAGGCCCGGAAAGGTGGCGACGTATTTTTTTTTCTTTTGACTACGTGTCACTGACTGATCGTGCCCAACCCCCTTTTTTTAACCAGCATATGACCTGTGACGTCGACAGTTCCTGTCGGCTGATTTAAAGTATTCGATGAGGGTCTGTGTGTGTGGGCGTTTGGTTGTTTTTTTTTTCTTTTTTGGAAGGAACTGCTTTGGTAGGGACACTGAACACATTTCATCATTTTATCTATTCAGTTTGACTTAGAAACATTCCTCCCAAAGCATTTCTTTCTCTTTCCAACATGAGCTTGGAACCGAACAAAAAAAACAAAACAAAAAACTCATAAGTGAGTCATGGGCACAGCCAGTCAGAATCGAGTGAAAAAATGTGTTAGCGACTAATATTAGAACGCAGCTAAAATTAGAAATCAGTCATTTCCAAGTCAAGCCTTTGTCCTTTGCCGTGCGGAGGACGGGAGCAGTTACCAGTCTCTAAAATGAATTGAAATCGGGAAGACAACAGACAGCAAATAGGGACAGAAAGACAGAATTTTGCAGAGAAAGAAAAGATTTCAAATGAAATGGGGCAGTTGAACAGTTGCTGAATTACTGGGCTTATTGGAGCATTCAAGTCGCCCATTACAATAAACATTTACTCACGCCTAATGCATTCTTAAAATAATCTCAGACAAGGAGACTAAACAAAAATTTATCAGCTCTAATTTTTTGGCTGCAAACACAGACCAGACCTGATAAAGATTTTTTTTCTCTTGTTGTGTTTGAAATCCGTGTGTGTCCACAATCGGACAGAAGAAATGGCGCGACCTAGAAAGAAAAAAGTCCCTGCTTTGTGCGGCGCATTCCGCTGTCCCACTTGTTTGTGACATCCACGTACCGTTTGATAATTAGGGCACTTAGAGCGTGATAATGGAAATATTCTTGCTTGTATCAATATAAAGGGATGAACTCCGAAAGCGGAAATTAAAGTTGTCAGAATGTGAATACCTGCTAGAGGTGGGCATATCCATATTGAAGAACTGAATCGTACCGGTTCTTCATGATCAGTTAAGTTCGATACCTATTTAAATGATTATCGGAATGATTTATAAATAATTTTTTTGTATTTTTTTGTATTTTGTATACTTCTTCAATCCCATTTGGGGAATTTGCCTTTGAGTCATTGCAGCCCAGTTACACCTGGAGCAGACACGTCGTCGCCACAGTGCAGCGGCGGTCAGTGGATTGGGTGTTGTTGGTTTGCTTTTGTTTTTTTGTTTTTTTTTGGGGGGGGGGGAGATGAGGGGTGGAGGGAATGGTATTTTATTTAATTTTGCCTGGCAGCGGCTGTTCGGCCTGCTCTTTTCGATTTCCAACTGCCAAGGTATATTTAACGTGGGCAATGTACACGCGGGCCCTCCGACTTTTTCGTCCTTATCCGAGAAGACTTGGTGCTCGACCCTACCTCCCATAGGACCAGGGACAGGAAAATATGAGCAAAATCCCAAACTTCCAACATGCCTGCACCGACCGGGATTTGAACCCGGTACCTTCGGCATGAGATTCGAGCACCTCGTCTCTAGACCGTCCCAATAATAATACGTCTTGTTTGGATTATATAGGCTAGTAGTGCGCTGTGTCAAGTCGCTTTTGCCTCGGTTTGACTCAGACTTGAACTTCCTTTGAATCAACTAACGACACGGACTTGTTTCAGTTTAACTAGTGCGCAAGGATCCCATTCAGCTCCACAGTCCAAAAGTAACGAGGCAAAACAGTGCACAGTTAAGGGCTCCAAAGCTGAAACATAATTATGTTCTAGTACGGTGGAATGATTTCCAATGCACAGAATACACAGGACTATATGAGTTCATATCACTTTTCTTTTGTCATTTCCATGCGCTACCATTTTATCTGCGTTATCTGGAGACTTTATTCCCTCCTTGTTATCACCCTTTGCATGTTCCTGGTCAGCTCTACAAAATGACGATAAATTCACTCCTTAATTTGCTAGTTTGTTCAGAATCTCAACACAGTGACGTTCCTTTCAAAATTGCTGTTAAAAGAGGAAAATAGAAAGACCGAAACAAAAATGTGTGAACAGACTACAAGATTTCCCCTACAATTAGGGCTGATGAACATTGTCTGATTATACCAGGCTACAGTGAGGAGTTTTACATCCGTTAAATATCTTTGGTGTTGAATGCTCAAGGAGAATTACATCAGGCATCCAAAGACAAAAGAAAATAATGCTTGTTTATATTTTCCTAATCCAGAAACATACTATGATCAAATGAAATGAAGAGGAAAAACATCAAGTCTTCAGCGACACTGATGTAAGGGTGGCTGTTGTTGTTGTTGTTGTTGTTGTTGTTGCTGTTGTTGTTGCTGTTGTTGTTGTTGTTGTTGTTCCTACTGCTGCTGCTGCTGCTGTTCTTGTTTCATTGTTTTTGTTGTTCTTGGCGGTAGTGCTAATGGTGCTGGTGGTGGTTGTGGTGATGATGGTAGTGGTGGTGGTGGTGTTGATGGTAATGGTAAGGTCTTTTCCTACTGTAGCAAATATTCCGTGTAATTTGGTCACGGAACATAACATCACCACAAAAATTTACCCTGATCCTTAACACTATCACCATCATTCCAACCACCACCAATACCATCATCTTTGCCAGCAGCATCATCACTTCCATTAAGTAGATTGTTTGCTTTCGAAATTTCCAGAAACTAGTATCGATGCTGGAAGTGTTGAATCCTCCCCCGTTCGTTCGGACAGTGGGAGGATGGAAGTTGCCCAGCATGGAAAAAAAAGAAAGAAAGACCCTTCAAAGAAAAGCAGTCCATGCTCTCAAAGGTAGAAATGCCAACAGTTGACTTTAAGCATGATAACACAAAAGCCTGCCAGACTCCACCAATTGACTCCGCGCATTAATACAAAAATGATAGGGGCTGCTCGCGGTGCACACCCATTGTCCTCTATCAATTGATACCTGCGCTCTGCCAATGAGAACCTTTAACACGATTTGACACGCCTACTTAAAGCAACAATGATCATTTTTGCCTGCGGTTCACACCTCATTTCACGGGGAATTGCCCCCCTTGTATCTGGAGTCATCTCTTCCAGGCCCTCAACCTCTGAAGCTTCCGCTTTTTTTTTTTTTTCTGGACTATTAACAGTCCCATTCAATGAACGGGTACAAATTAAGGAAGCAATCTAGTGCATTTCTGTACAATTAATTCCAATTGATTCAGTCTTGTGTATACAAGAACAAAAATTTATAATTCATTATTAAATAAATATTAATAGACATTCAAATATTATTATAACACTTTAGAATACAAGTTGTGAGTTGTGAACTGTTGTGGGTTGTGAACTGTTGTGAGTTGTGAAGTGTTGTGAGTTGTGAACTGTTGTGAGTTGTGAACTGTTGTGAGTTGTGAACTGTTGTGAGTTGTGAACTGTTGTGAGTTGTGAACTGCGCCTAACAGGCTGCGGTTACACTTTGCTCTGAGATAGAGAGAGATAGAGAGAGATAGAGTGAGGTAGAGAGAGTGAGAGAGAGAGAGAGGGTGAGAAAAAGAAAGAGCGAATGAGAGAGCTTCTGTAAAGCGCATAGAGCATTTCCAATGGCAATGGATATGCGCTATATAAATGCCATCCATTATTATTATTATTATTATTTTATACGAAGATATTCAGGTACGATTTTTTTTTTTTTTATGTAGCTTCGCTCTAGCAGGTGTTAATCTGGAATGCAGTTAGCATATAGGCGGGAACCAACCGATTTGATTGGTTGGACTAGTTGCATGAGGATGTCACGACATTTAGTACCAATGAGACCTCGAGTACCAACCAACTAACTGGATCTCACCGAACCTTATTGTTGTGACATCACTATCCAACTAGTCCGCAGATCTAAATCAATTGGTGCTGGCCTGGGCTTAACGTCATTCTGCTTAATGAATGCACCAGGTGCAAAAAGAGCAGAGAAACCTGTCTAATGATAATGCTTCAAGACAAGAGCTGTTTTGCATGTCTGAAGACGGCAGTGGTGGTGGTGGTGGTGGTGGCGGCGGTGGCGGAGGTGATGGTAAAGGGAGCGGTGGTGCGTCGATTTAGTTTGGCCTGCTGTTAAACCTGCCTAATGATAAGTCTTCAAGACAAGAGCTGCTTTGCAAAGTCTGAAAACGGCGGTGGTGGCGGTGGTGATCGATGGTGGTGGTGGTGGTGATCTATGGTGGTGGTGGTGCTGCTGCTGCTGCTGCTGCTGCTGCTGGTGATGATGGTGGTGATGATAGTGGTGGTGCGTTGGTTTAGTTTGGCATCCTGTCACACTCAAATATAAAAAAAAAATCGAGAGAAATAAGGAAAGGGGCCTAACATTGAAATTGATATTAAACTCTGAAACCACTTCGGTTCCCATGAAAACTCTCTTCCAGATTACCAGCTTAATTACTCAATTACTGTTAATTAGACTGTGTGAATGGCTGTTTCAACTCACTGCAGTGAAAACCAGCGAGGAGCTAACAGAGCCATGAACAGAAGAGGACTCAAATTCGCATTATCTAGAGGCTTTGAAGTGTCCAAACCCGTACTTGTTTCTAATCATAGTCGGTACAGATATTGTCGGACCCTGCGATATCCCAAACCCATTGCGATATCCCATCGCATTGTGATATCCCATCGCATTGTCCATCTTGACTTTGTATTGCAGCTATTGAGTGCCATTGTCTCTTGCAGTGAAATAAACCGATTGAAGGAAATGTGGGAGACATTCGGACAAGTTGGAGTACCTTCTGCCCAGTGTCCGTCAAGAATGTCTAGTGGGATAGTCATCAGCGAGGAACCGGAGGTCAAAGGTGACATCTGCTCGCCGATGGGAAGCCGTGGACAGTTGCCACATTGTCTTTGACAGCTGGTTCAATGATGCGTGTGGTCGGGGAGGTGAAAAGGGGCTCGGGAGAGTGGGAGGTGGGGAGAGGTCCAGCCACGTTCCAATGAAATACAGGTTGCTTTTTGCTCCTCAAGCTAAGATGACACTTTCTGAATGATATAATTATTCATTGTGATAATCCAGAGATTAGGCCAGTCAGCGAGTCCATGAATAAATTAAGATCATTATAAAGATAACGTTAATTTTATGAAGAAAACGACGCGTACACGGGCACAAGCATATTATTTACGTAATTATACATAATTCTATTTGCCACTCTCATCTTCCTTCTCTTCCCATTCCTTTCTGTTCTTCGTTCTTCTGCGTTTTCTTCCTCTTTCTTTATTTCTTTTCCCAGTCTTGCTCTGCATTTGCCTCTTCATTTGACTTTTTTTTTCTTATTTCCTGTTACATCCTGCTCTGTCTGTCTTCCAACCTGTCTGTGTACGTTCTACCTTTCTTCTTATTCTATCTTTGCCTGCATGCCCACATGACTGTCTGCCTGTCAGTCCGGTTGCCTGCTTGTCTGTCTGCCTGTTTGTTTTTTACTCTCTGTCATTCTCCCTTCTTTCATGTCAGTCTAATACTAGATCAAGACGGACGTATTTCCTCCTCAAGCATCTCCTTCTACCTTCTATATATTTCAAAACTTTTTCTCTCTCTCTCCCTCTCTCTCTCTCTCTCTCTCTCTCTCTCTCTCTCTCTCTCTCTCTCTCTTTCTCCTCGCTCTCTCCTCTCTCTCTCTCTCTCTCTCTCTCTCTCTCTCACACACACACACACACACACACACACACACACACACAAACGGGAAAGAGCTTATAATTATTTTGAACTACATCACCGCTGTTAATACCAATAATGAGATAACCATGTCAACTTTAACGAAACAAGAATGCATAAATTCTCATAACACGTCGATATACAACGTACGTTTAAAGACATAAAAAGTTTTGTTCTTTTTTTCATTTTCTGAAATTTTTTTTTTAAACAACACAGCATTGAACGCTACGGGTGGTTCAAACAAATACTTGAAAATTGTTCCGTGCTTATTTTAAAATTCTTGATCAAATACGGAAAGAATCGTTTTAATGGCCTTATCTGAAATGTGTGGTGAGGGCAAACTGGGAAGACAAAATGGTTCTGTGTTCCTTTCCAAAATGACATGTTTTCAAAGCAAATTCCACATAAAGAGAATATTACGCTTTGGAAGGCCACGAGCGAAGAGACTGCTTTGCAAAGGGAAGTAAACATGAGAAAGGGAAGAATAGCAGGAAATATTTCGATAGGTTTATCGACACTTCAGAAAAACAATCTCCACCCTCTTCGGCACGAGCATTGCTAGTAATGTTAGCTATTTCCAGGAATAAAAAGAACTTGAAATCGAAAAGATGTTGAATAGGTAGGAATTCAAACTAGCATTGATGAATGGGGCGATTCGATAATTTTTTTTCAGATTCTTCTTTTTTCGTATTCTGATGAGCACGGTATGAATTCATTGTGTTCGTGAAGAGACGAACCCAGGTTGTACAGTGACCCACCTATCTCTTGAGTGGACGTCTGGACCGTCCGTTCAATGTTAAAAGAAGCCACTCCAATCAAAGGGAGATTCGAACCGAAACAACCGGTCAGTCGGATAGCCTTGAGGTGGGGGACTCTAAGGTCGGTCTCAAGTGTTAGTTTTAATGAACCCCGGGGGCACTTGAACCCGCCTTCTGGGGGCCAGGGCCGTCGGAAGCCGGTCGTTACTGGGACTACAATTGCTGGCCCTTATGCTGACAGGTTCATAATTGAGATGAGGGGATGTGCATTAAGATGGGGGAGGACCGCGAAAATGGGGCTCTTCACTATGTCTGGATCAATCGCCTGTCTCGAGTGTAGTGGACTGGAATTGCTGGAGATGGTGAGAGGAAAGAAACTGCGGTAGTTGAGGAAGAGGAAGAGAGAGAGAGAGAGTGGGGAGGGGGGGGGCTGAGATCGAAAGAGATGGAGGACAGGTGAAGGAACGAAAGAGGAGGTAAGAGTTGAGAAGACATATGTTCTGAAGAAAGATTCGTAGATGATGGAGAACAAACTGAGCTCTCAGAGATATTACTTCTATGATGAGTAGAAAAGAGTTGAAATAATAGAGGATTTTTTTTAGGTGGGGGGGGGGGGGGGCTGGGCGAAGATATGAAAAAAGAAATAGATAAGACCTGAGAAGACATGTTTAGAGGACAGCTCAAAGAAGGAACGATATTGTGTAGAACATGAGGAATCAATTTGGAACATTGGGCTATTTCTCCAGATAAAATGGCGAGAAAGACGGGACTTGATCGAGATCGAAGGAGATTGAGGAAAGAACTTCGAAGAGGTGAGAAAGAGGACACGGCCTGAGAAAACATGATTATGTTTAGAAGGTTTCTCAAACAAGGAATAGTACTAAAGGCATGGGAACCTGTTTAGTGCTCGGGGCTATTTCTTCATACAAATGATATTGAAAAATTTGAAGTTGGTGAGTAAAATAGGGTCATCAGGTCAAGAGGATGTAAGAGTAGAAGATCAATCTTTTTCACGACAAAAGAAAGAAAATCCTATAATCAAATGCTCAGAAAGTGGGTTAAATTATAACCTGACTTGTTCTTAGAGTTACAGAACGGGTGAGGTGAGGCTGATTTGATATCGAGGGCAATGTAGAAGGAGAGGCGTGAGCATTCTTAGGATGACGAAACTCAAAATCAAAACGACAAAGAGAAGTGGAGAAAGTGGGGGGGGGGGGGGGAGAAACAGAAACTGAGGGAGATTGTCGTGACCATAGCTAATCGTATATTTAAATACTTAATTCGAATTTAGGCTGCTGGATAAACAATTATGTCTTCAGAAGGGAAAAAATGTACAACATTATTTCGTCCCATATTATCTTTTCATAATATTGATCTTCCAATCACATTAAGGTTTTCAGCAGATATTCTTTTCTGTAAAAGAGATGAAGAACTATGATCAGCATGTTTATTACTGAGCGTTTGATTTGTGGAGCTTTTACTATATTTGGGGGCACAGCAGACTATAAAATGAGGATAAACTATTCGAGGACGAGGTGGTCTAGTGGCAAGGTGCTCGCCTCTCATGCGGAAGGTACCGGATTCGATCCCTGGTCGGTTCAGGCATTTTGGAATTTCTTTTTTATTTTTTTTTGGGGGGGGGGGCGGGAATTCCTGTCACTGATCCTATGGTTGATAGGATCGAGCACTTAAGTCTTCTCGGAGGGCCCATGTGCACACGTTGCTCATGTTAAAGATACCTAGGCAGTTGAAAGCCGAGAGGAGCAGGCCAAATAAGGCCGCTGCCTGGGCAAAATTCTAAAAAAAAAAAAAAAGACGGAGCGGAAAGACTTGGAATAATGTAAAGAGGCTGGCCCATGATAGAGAGGGATGGAAGGTGTTTGTTGGTGGCCTCTACCCTGATCCAGGCTGAGAAAGGCAATGATGATGATCATAGAAACACACAGAAAAAGGAACAACAAAAAGAAAAACAAGAAACTACGAGGTGTAAATACCGAGGGCAGTGAACATCCTAAAAAAGATAAAGACATAAACACAAAAACTATCAAAATGGCCTACCAAACCCAGTACACGACCTATGCATAAACACAAAAACTATCAAAATGGCATACCAAACCCAGTACACGACCTATGCATAAACACAAAAACTATCAAAATGGCATACCAAACCCAGTACACGACCTATGCATAAACACAAAAACTATCAAAATGGCATACCAAACCCAGTACACGACCTATGCATAAACACAAAAACTATCAAAATGGCATACCAAACCCAGTACACAACCTATGCATAAACACAAAAACTATCAAAATGGCATACCAAACCCAGTACACGACCTATGCATAAACACAAAAACTATCAAAATGGCATACCAAACCCAGTACACGACCTATGCATAAACACAAAAACTATCAAAATGGCATACCAAACCCAGTACACGACCTATGCATAAACACAAAAACTATCAAAATGGCATACCAAACCCAGTACACGACCTATGCATAAACACAAAAACTATCAAAATGGCATACCAAACCCAGTAGACGACCTATGCATAAACACAAAAACTATCAAAATGGCATACCAAACCCAGTACACGACCTATGCATAAACACAAAAACTATCAAAATAGCATACCAAACCCAGTACACGACCTATGCATAAACACAAAAACTATCAAAATGGCATACCAAACCCAATACACGACCTATGCATAAACACAAAAACTATCAAAATGGCATACCAAACCCAGTAGACGACCTATGCATAAACACAAAAACTATCAAAATGGCATACCAAACCCAGTAGACGACCTATGCATAAACACAAAAACTATCAAAATGGCATACCAAACCCAGTACACGACCTATGCATAAACACAAAAACTATCAAAATGGCCTACCAAACCCAGTACACGACCTATGCATAAACACAAAAACTATCAAAATGGCATACCAAACCCAGTAGACGACCTATGCATAAACACAAAAACTATCAAAATGGCATACCAAACCCAGTACACGACCTATGCATAAACACAAAAACTATCAAAATGGCATACCAAACCCAGTACACGACCTATGCATAAACACAAAAACTATCAAAATGGCATACCAAACCCAGTAGACGACCTATGCATAAACATAAAAACTATCAAAATGGCCTACCAAACCCAGTACACGACCTATGCATAAACACAAAAACTATCAAAATGGCCTACCAAACCCAGTACACGACCTATCCATAAACACAAAAACTATCAAAATGGCATACCAAACCCAGTACACGACCTATGCATAAACACAAAAACTATCAAAATGGCATACCAAACCCAGTACACGACCTATCCATAAACACAAAAACTATCAAAATGGCATACCAAACCCAGTACACGACCTATGCATAAACACAAAAACTATCAAAATGGCCTACCAAACCCAGTACACGACCTATGCATAAACACAAAAACTATCAAAATGGCCTACCAAACCCAGTACACGACCTATGCATAAACACAAAAACTATCAAAATGGCATACCAAACCCAGTAGACGACCTATGCATAAACACAAAAACTTCAAAATGGCATACCAAACCCAGTAGACGACCTATGCATAAACACAAAAACTATCAAAATGGCATACCAAACCCAGTACACGACCTATGCATAAACACAAAAACTATCAAAATGGCATACCAAACCCAGTAGATGACCTATGCATAAACACAAAAACTATCAAAATGGCCTACCAAACCCAGTACACGACCTATGCATAAACGCAAAAACTATCAAAATGGCCTACCAAACCCAGTAGACGACCTATGCATAAACACAAAAACTATCAAAATGGCATACCAAACCCAGTAGACGACCTATGCATAAACACAAAAACTATCAAAATGGCATACCAAACCCAGTAGACGACCTATGCATAAACACAAAAACTATCAAAATGGCATACCAAACCCAGTACACGACCTATGCATAAACACAAAAACTATCAAAATGGCATACCAAACCCAGTAGACGACCTATGCATAAACACAAAAACTATCAAAATGGCCTACCAAACCCAGTAGACGACCTATCCATAAACACAAAAACTATCAAAATGGAATACCAAACCCAGTACACGACCTATGCATAAACACAAAAACTATCAAAATGGCATACCAAACCCAGTACACGACCTATGCATAAACACAAAAACTATCAAAATGGCATACCAAACCCAGTACACGACCTATGCATAAACACAAAAACTATCAAAATGGCCTACCAAACCCAGTACACGACCTATGCATAAACACAAAAACTATCAAAATGGCCTACCAAACCCAGTAGACGACCTATGCATAAACACAAAAACTATCAAAATGGCATACCAAACCCAGTAGACGACCTATGCATAAACACAAAAACTATCAAAATGGCATACCAAACCCATTAGACGACCTATGCATAAAAACAAAAACTATCAAAATGGCCTACCAAACCCAGTAGACGACCTATGCATAAACACAAAAACTATCAAAATGGCCTACCAAACCCAGTAGACGACCTATGCATAAACACAAAAACTATCAAAATGGCCTACCAAACCCAGTAGACGACCTATCCATAAACACAAAAACTATCAAAATGGCATACCAAACCCAGTACACGACCTATGCATCAACACAAAAACTATCAAAATGGCCTACCAAACCCAGTACACGACCTATCCATAAACACAAAAACTATCAAAATGGCATACCAAACCCAGTACACGACCTATGCATAAACACAAAAACTATCAAAATGGCCTACCAAACCCAGTACACGACCTATTCATAAACACAAAAACTATCAAAATGGCCTACCAAACCCAGTACACGACCTATGCATAAACACAAAAACTATCAAAATGGCATACCAAACCCAGTAGACGACCTATGCATAAACACAAAAACTATCAAAATGGCCTACCAAACCCAGTAGACGACCTATG
The DNA here is from genome assembly GCA_963931925.1 of Onchidella celtica. Taxonomy (NCBI): domain Eukaryota; kingdom Metazoa; phylum Mollusca; class Gastropoda; order Systellommatophora; family Onchidiidae; genus Onchidella; species Onchidella celtica. The sequence continues at coordinate 16,421,232 of OZ007573.1, read as the reverse complement.
CATAAACACAAAAACTATCAAAATGGCATACCAAACCCAGTACACGACCTATGCATAAACACAAAAACTATCAAAATGGCATACCAAACCCAGTACACGACCTATGCATAAACACAAAAACTATCAAAATGGCATACCAAACCCAGTAGACGACCTATGCATAAACACAAAAACTATCAAAATGGCCTACCAAACCCAGTAGACGACCTATGCATAAACACAAAAACTATCAAAATGGCCTACCAAACCCAGTAGACGACCTATCCATAAACACAAAAACTATCAAAATGGCATACCAAACCCAGTAAACGACCTATGCATAAACACAAAAACTATCAAAATGGCATACCAAACCCAGTACACGACCTATCCATAAACACAAAAACTATCAAAATGGCATACCAAACCCAGTACACGACCTACGCATAAACACAAAAACTATCAAAATGGCCTACCAAACCCAGTACACGACCTATGCATAAACACAAAAACTATCAAAATGGCCTACCAAACCCAGTAGACGACCTATGCATAAACACAAAAACTATCAAAATGGCATACCAAACCCAGTACACGACCTATGCATAAACACAAAAACTATCAAAATGGCATACCAAACCCAGTACACGACCTATGCATGAACACAAAAACTATCAAAATGGCATACCAAACCCAGTAGACGACCTATGCATAAACACAAAAACTATCAAAATGGCCTACCAAACCCAGTACACGACCTATGCATAAACACAAAAACTATCAAAATGGCCTACCAAACCCAGTAGACGACCTATGCATAAACACAAAAACTATCAAAATGGCATACCAAACCCAGTACACGACCTATGCATAAACACAAAAACTATCAAAATGGCATACCAAACCCAGTAGACGACCTATGCATAAACACAAAAACTATCAAAATGGCATACCAAACCCAGTACACGACCTATGCATAAACACAAAAACTATCAAAATGGCCTACCAAACCCAGTAGACGACCTATGCATAAACACAAAAACTATCAAAATGGCATACTAAACCCAGTAGACGACCTATCCATAAACACAAAAACTATCAAAATGGCATACCAAACCCAGTACACGACCTATGCATAAACACAAAAACTATCAAAATGGCATACCAAACCCAGTACACGACCTATGCATAAACACAAAAACTATCAAAATGGCATACCAAACCCAGTAGACGACCTATGCATAAACACAAAAACTATCAAAATGGCATACCAAACCCAGTAGACGACCTATGCATAAACACAAAAACTATCAAAATGGCCTACCAAACCCAGTAGACAACCTATGCATAAACACAAAAACTATCAAAATGGCCTACCAAACCCAGTAGACGACCTATGCATAAACACAAAAACTATCAAAATGGCATACCAAACCCAGTAGACGACCTATGCATAAACACAAAAACTATCAAAATGGCATACCAAACCCAGTAGACGACCTATGCATAAACACAAAAACTATCAAAATGGCATACCAAACCCAGTACACGACCTATGCATAAACACAAAAACTATCAAAATGGCCTACCAAACCCAGTAGACGACCTATGCATAAACACAAAAACTATCAAAATGGCCTACCAAACCCAGTAGACGACCTATCCATAAACACAAAAACTATCAAAATGGCATACCAAACCCAGTACACGACCTATGCATAAACACAAAAACTATCAAAATGGCATACCAAACCCAGTAGACGACCTATCCATAAACACAAAAACTATCAAAATGGCATACCAAACCCAGTAGACGACCTAGGCATAAACACAAAAACTATCAAAATGGCATACCAAACCCAGTAGACGACCTATGCATAAACACAAAAACTATCAAAATGGCCTACCAAACCCAGTACACGACCTATGCATAAACACAAAAACTATCAAAATGGCATACCAAACCCAGTACACGACCTATGCATAAACACAAAAATTATCAAAATGGCATACCAAACCCAGTAGACGACCTATGCATAAACACAAAAACTATCAAAATGGCATAACAAACCCAGTACACGACCTATGCATAAACACAAAAACTATCAAAATGGCATACCAAACCCAGTAGACGACCTATGCATAAACACAAAAACTATCAAAATGGCCTACCAAACCCAGTACACGACCTATGCATAAACACAAAAACTATCAAAATGGCCTACCAAACCCAGTAGACGACCTATGCATAAACACAAAAACTATCAAAATGGCATACCAAACCCAGTAGACGACCTATGCATAAACACAAAAACTATCAAAATGGCATACCAAACCCAGTAGACGACCTATGCATAAACACAAAAACTATCAAAATGGCATACCAAACCCAGTACACGACCTATGCATAAACACAAAAACTATCAAAATGGCCTACCAAACCCAGTAGACAACCTATGCATAAACACAAAAACTATCAAAATGGCCTACCAAAGCCAGTAGACGACCTATCCATAAACACAAAAACTATCAAAATGGCATACCAGACCCAGTAAACGACCTATGCATAAACACAAAAACTATCAAAATGGCATACCAAACCCAGTAGACGACCTATGCATAAACACAAAAACTATCAAAATGGCATACCAAACCCAGTACACGACCTATGCATAAACACAAAAACTATCAAAATTGCCTACCAAACCCAGTACACGACCTATGCATAAACACAAAAACAATCAAAATGGCCTACCAAACCCAGTACACGACCTATGCATAAACACAAAAACTATCAAAATGGCCTACCAAACCCAGTAGACGACCTATCCATAAACACAAAAACTATCAAAATGGCATACCAAACCCAGTAGACGACCTATGCATAAACACAAAAACTATCAAAATGGCATACCAAACCCAGTACACGACCTATGCATAAACACAAAAACTATCAAAATGGCCTACCAAACCCAGTAGACGACCTGTGCATAAACACAAAAACTATCAAAATGGCCTACCAAACCCAGTAGACGACCTATCCATAAACACAAAAACTATCAAAATGGCATACCAAACCCAGTACACGACCTATGCATAAACACAAAAACTATCAAAATGGCATACCAAACCCAGTACACGACCTATCCATAAACACAAAAACTATCAAAATGGCATACCAAACCCAGTACACGACCTATGCATAAACACAAAAACTATCAAAATGGCCTACCAAACCCAGTACACGACCTATGCATAAACACAAAAACTATCAAAATGGCCTACCAAACCCAGTACACGACCTATGCATAAACACAAAAACTATCAAAATGGCATACCAAACCCAGTAGACGACCTATGCATAAACACAAAAACTATCAAAATGGCATACCAAACCCAGTAGACGACCTATGCATAAACACAAAAACTATCAAAATGGCATACCAAACCCAGTAGACGACCTATGCATAAACACAAAAACTATCAAAATGGCATACCAAACCCAGTAGACGACCTATGCATAAACACAAAAACTATCAAAATGGCATACCAAACCCAGTAGACGACCTATTCATAAACACAAAAACTATCAAAATGGCCTACCAAACCCAATAGACGACCTATGCATAAACACAAAAACTATCAAAATGGCCTACCAAACCCAGTAGACGACCTATCCATAAACACAAAAACTATCAAAATGGCATACCAAACCCAGTAAACGACCTATGCATAAACACAAAAACTATCAAAATGGCATACCAAACCCAGTACACGACCTATCCATAAACACAAAAACTATCAAAATGGCATACCAAACCCAGTACACGACCTATGCATAAACACAAAAACTATCAAAATGGCCTACCAAACCCAGTACACGACCTATGCATAAACACAAAAACTATCAAAATGGCATACCAAACCCAGTACACGACCTATGCATAAACACAAAAACTATCAAAATGGCATACCAAACCCAGTAGACGACCTATGCATAAACACAAAAACTATCAAAATGGCATACCAAACCCAGTACACGACCTATGCATAAACACAAAAACTATCAAAATGGCATACCAAACCCAGTACACGACCTATGCATAAACACAAAAACTATCAAAATGGCCTACCAAACCCAGTACACGACCTATGCATAAACACAAAAACTATCAAAATGGCATACCAAACCCAGTACACGACCTATGCATAAACACAAAAACTATCAAAATGGCATACCAAACCCAGTAGACGACCTATGCATAAACACAAAAACTATCAAAATGGCATACCAAACCCAGTACACGACCTATGCATAAACACAAAAACTATCAAAATGGCATACCAAACCCAGTACACGACCTATGCATAAACACAAAAACTATCAAAATGGCCTACCAAACCCAGTAGACGACCTATGGATAAACACAAAAACTATCAAAATGGCATACCAAACCCAGTACACGACCTATGCATAAACACAAAAACTATCAAAATGGCATACCAAACCCAGTACACGACCTATGCATAAACACAAAAACTATCAAAATGGCATACCAAACCCAGTACACGACCTATGCATAAACACAAAAACTATCAAAATGGCATACCAAACCCAGTACACGACCTATGCATAAACACAAAAACTATCAAAATGGCATACCAAACCCAGTAGACGACCTATGCATAAACACAAAAACTTTCAAAATGGCATACCAAACCCAGTACACGACCTAGGCATAAACACAAAAACTATCAAAATGGCATACCAAACCCAGTACACGACCTATGCATAAACACAAAAACTATCAAAATGGCATACCAAACCCAGTAGACGACCTATGCATAAACACAAAAACTATCAAAATGGCATACTAAACCCAGTAGATGACCTATGCATAAACACAAAAACTATCAAAATGGCATACCAAACCCAGTACACGACCTATGCATAAACACAAAAACTATCAAAATGGCATACCAAACCCAGTACACGACCTATCCATAAACACAAAAACTATCAAAATGGCATACCAAACCCAGTACAGGACCTATGCATAAACACAAAAACTATCAAAATGGCATACCAAACCCAGTACACGACCTATGCATAAACACAAAAACTATCAAAATGGCATACCAAACCCAGTACACGACCTATGCATAATCACAAAAACTATCAAAATGGCATACCAAACCCAGTACACGACCTATGCATAAACACAAAAACTATCAAAATGGCATACCAAACCCAGTACACGACCTATGCATAAACACAAAAACTATCAAAATGGCATACCAAACCCAGTACACGACCTATGCATAAACACAAAAACTATCAAAATGGCATACCAAACCCAGTAGACGACCTATGCATAAACACAAAAACTATCAAAATGGCATACCAAACCCAGTACACGACCTATGCATAAACACAAAAACTATCAAAATGGCATACCAAACCCAGTACACGACCTATGCATAAACACAAAAACTATCAAAATGGCATACCAAACCCAGTACACGACCTATCCATAAACACAAAAACTATCAAAATGGCATACCAAACCCAGTAGACGACCTAGGCATAAACACAAAAACTATCAAAATGGCATACCAAACCCATTAGACGACCTATGCATAAACACAAAAACTATCAAAATGGCCTACCAAACCCAGTACACGACCTATGCATAAACACAAAAACTATCAAAATGGCATACCAAACCCAGTAGACGACCTATGCATAAACACAAAAATTATCAAAATGGCATACCAAACCCAGTAGACGACCTATGCATAAAAACAAAAACTATCAAAATGGCATAACAAACCCAGTACACGACCTATGCATAAACACAAAAACTATCAAAATGGCATACCAAACCCAGTAGACGACCTATGCATAAACACAAAAACTATCAAAATGGCCTACCAAACCCAGTACACGACCTATGCATAAACACAAAAACTATCAAAATGGCCTACCAAACCCAGTAGACGACCTATGCATAAACACAAAAACTATCAAAATGGCATACCAAACCCAGTAGACGACCTATGCATAAACACAAAAAACTATCAAAATGGCATACCAAACCCAGTAGACGACCTATGCATAAACACAAAAACTATCAAAATGGCATACCAAACCCAGTACACGACCTATGCATAAACACAAAAACTATCAAAATGGCCTACCAAACCCAGTAGACGGCCTATGCATAAACACAAAAACTATCAAAATGGCCTACCAAAGCCAGTAGACGACCTATCCATAAACACAAAAACTATCAAAATGGCATACCAGACCGAGTAAACGACCTATGCATAAACACAAAAACTATCAAAATGGCATACCAAACCCAGTAGACGACCTATGCATAAACACAAAAACTATCAAAATGGCATACCAAACCCAGTAGACGACCTATCCATAAACACAAAAACTATCAAAATGGCCTACCAAACCCAGTAGACGACCTATCCATAAACACAAAAACTATCAAAATGGCATACCAAACCCAGTAGACGACCTATGCATAAACACAAAAACTATCAAAATGGCATACCAAACCCAGTACACGACCTATCCATAAACACAAAAACTATCAAAATGGCATACCAAACCCAGTACACGACCTATGCATAAACACAAAAACTATCAAAATGGCCTACCAAACCCAGTACACGACCTATGCATAAACACAAAAACTATCAAAATGGCCTACCAAACCCAGTACACGACCTATGCATAAACACAAAAACTATCAAAATGGCATACCAAACCCAGTAGACGACCTATGCATAAACACAAAAACTATCAAAATGGCATACCAAACCCAGTAGACGACCTATGCATAAACACAAAAACTATCAAAATGGCATACCAAACCCAGTAGACGACCTATGCATAAACACAAAAACTATCAAAATGGCATACCAAACCCAGTAGACGACCTATGCATAAACACAAAAACTATCAAAATGGCATACCAAACCCAGTAGACGACCTATTCATAAACACAAAAACTATCAAAATGGCCTACCAAACCCAATAGACGACCTATGCATAAACACAAAAACTATCAAAATGGCCTACCAAACCCAGGAGACGACCTATCCATAAACACAAAAACTATCAAAATGGCATACCAAACCCAGTAAACGACCTATGCATAAACACAAAAACTATCAAAATGGCATACCAAACCCAGTACACGACCTATCCATAAACACAAAAACTATCAAAATGGCATACCAAACCCAGTACACGACCTATGCATAAACACAAAAACTATCAAAATGGCCTACCAAACCCAGTACACGACCTATGCATAAACACAAAAACTATCAAAATGGCATACCAAACCCAGTACACGACCTATGCATAAACACAAAAACTATCAAAATGGCATACCAAACCCAGTAGACGACCTATGCATAAACACAAAAACTATCAAAATGGCATACCAAACCCAGTACACGACCTATGCATAAACACAAAAACTATCAAAATGGCATACCAAACCCAGTACACGACCTATGCATAAACACAAAAACTATCAAAATGGCATACCAAACCCAGTACACGACCTATGCATAAACACAAAAACTATCAAAATGGCATACCAAACCCAGTACACGACCTATGCATAAACACAAAAACTATCAAAATGGCATACCAAACCCAGTAGACGACCTATGCATAAACACAAAAACTATCAAAATGGCATACCAAACCCAGTACACGACCTATGCATAAACACAAAAACTATCAAAATGACATACCAAACCCAGTACACGACCTATGCATAAACACAAAAACTATCAAAATGGCATACCAAACCCAGTAGACGACCTATGGATAAACACAAAAACTATCAAAATGGCATACCAAACCCAGTACACGACCTATGCATAAACACAAAAACTATCAAAATGGCATACCAAACCCAGTACACGACCTATGCATAAACACAAAAACTATCAAAATGGCATACCAAACCCAGTAGACGACCTATGCATAAACACAAAAACTATCAAAATGGCATACCAAACCCAGTACACGACCTATGCATAAACACAAAAACTATCAAAATGGCATACCAAACCCAGTACACGACCTATGCATAAACACAAAAACTTTCAAAATGGCATACCAAACCCAGTACACGACCTAGGCATAAACACAAAAACTATCAAAATGGCATACCAAACCCAGTACACGACCTATGCATAAACACAAAAACTATCAAAATGGCATACCAAACCCAGTAGACGACCTATGCATAAACACAAAAACTATCAAAATGGCATACCAAACCCAGTAGATGACCTATGCATAAACACAAAAACTATCAAAATGGCATACCAAACCCAGTACACGACCTATGCATAAACACAAAAACTATCAAAATGGCATACCAAACCCAGTACACGACCTATCCATAAACACAAAAACTATCAAAATGGCATACCAAACCCAGTACAGGACCTATGCATAAACACAAAAACTATCAAAATGGCATACCAAACCCAGTACACGACCTATGCATAAACACAAAAACTATCAAAATGGCATACCAAACCCAGTACACGACCTATGCATAATCACAAAAACTATCAAAATGGCATACCAAACCCAGTACACGACCTATGCATAAACACAAAAACTATCAAAATGGCATGCCAAACCCAGTACACGACCTATGCATAAACACAAAAACTATCAAAATGGCATACCAAACCCAGTACACGACCTATGCATAAACACAAAAACTATCAAAATGGCATACCAAACCCAGTAGACGACCTATGCATAAACACAAAAACTATCAAAATGGCATACCAAACCCAGTACACGACCTATGCATAAACACAAAAACTATCAAAATGGCATACCAAACCCAGTACACGACCTATGCATAAACACAAAAACTATCAAAATGGCATACCAAACCCAGTACACGACCTATCCATAAACACAAAAACTATCAAAATGGCATACCAAACCCAGTAGACGACCTAGGCATAAACACAAAAACTATCAAAATGGCATACCAAACCCAGTAGACGACCTATGCATAAACACAAAAACTATCAAAATGGCCTACCAAACCCAGTACACGACCTATGCATAAACACAAAAACTATCAAAATTGCATACCAAACCCAGTAGACGACCTATGCATAAACACAAAAATTATCAAAATGGCATACCAAACCCAGTAGACGACCTATGCATAAAAACAAAAACTATCAAAATGGCATAACAAACCCAGTACACGACCTATGCATAAACACAAAAACTATCAACATGGCATACCAAACCCAGTAGACGACCTATGCATAAACACAAAAACTATCAAAATGGCCTACCAAACCCAGTACACGACCTATGCATAAACACAAAAACTATCAAAATGGCCTACCAAACCCAGTAGACGACCTATGCATAAACACAAAAACTATCAAAATGGCATACCAAACCCAGTAGACGACCTATGCATAAACACAAAAACTATCAAAATGGCATACCAAACCCAGTAGACGACCTATGCATAAACACAAAAACTATCAAAATGGCATACCAAACCCAGTACACGACCTATGCATAAACACAAAAACTATCAAAATGGCATACCAAACCCAGTAGACGGCCTATGCATAAACACAAAAACTATCAAAATGGCCTACCAAAGCCAGTAGACGACCTATCCATAAACACAAAAACTATCAAAATGGCATACCAGACCCAGTAAACGACCTATGCATAAACACAAAAACTATCAAAATGGCATACCAAACCCAGTAGACGACCTATGCATAAACACAAAAACTATCAAAATGGCATACCAAACCCAGTACACGACCTATGCATAAACACAAAAACTATCAAAATGGCCTACCAAACCCAGTACACGACCTATGCATAAACACAAAAACTATCAAAATGGCCTACCAAACCCAGTACACGACCTATGCATAAACACAAAAACTATCAAAATGGCCTACCAAACCCAGTAGACGACCTATCCATAAACACAAAAACTATCAAAATGGCATACCAAACCCAGTAGACGACCTATGCATAAACACAAAAACTATCAAAATGGCATACCAAACCCAGTACACGACCTATGCATAAACACAAAAACTATTAAAATGGCCTACCAAACCCAGTAGACGACCTATGCATAAACACAAAAACTATCAAAATGGCCTACCAAACCCAGTAGACGACCTATCCATAAACACAAAACTATCAAAATGGCATACCAAACCCAGTACACGACCTATGCATAAACACAAAAACTATCAAAATGGCATACCAAACCCAGTACACGACCTATCCATAAACACAAAAACTATCAAAATGGCATACCAAACCCAGTACACGACCTATGCATAAACACAAAAACTATCAAAATGGCCTACCAAACCCAGTACAGGACCTATGCATAAACACAAAAACTATCAAAATGGCATACCAAACCCAGTAGACGACCTATGCATAAACACAAAAACTATCAAAATGGCATACCAAACCCAGTAGACGACCTATGCATAAACACAAAAACTATCAAAATGGCATACCAAACCCAGTACACGACCTATGCATAAACACAAAAACTATCAAAATGGCATACCAAACCCAGTAGACGACCTATGCATAAACACAAAAACTATCAAAATGGCATACCAAACCCAGTAGACGACCTATTCATAAACACAAAAACTATCAAAATGGCCTACCAAACCCAATAGACGACCTATGCATAAACACAAAAACTATCAAAATGGCCTACCAAACCCAGTAGACGACCTATCCATAAACACAAAAACTATCAAAATGGCATACCAAACCCAGTAAACGACCTATGCATAAACACAAAAACTATCAAAATGGCATACCAAACCCAGTACACGACCTATCCATAAACACAAAAACTATCAAAATGGCATACCAAACCCAGTACACGACCTATGCATAAACACAAAAACTATCAAAATGGCCTACCAAACCCAGTACACGACCTATGCATAAACACAAAAACTATCAAAATGGCATACCAAACCCAGTACACGACCTATGCATAAACACAAAAACTATCAAAATGGCATACCAAACCCAGTAGACGACCTATGCATAAACACAAAAACTATCAAAATGGCATACCAAACCCAGTACACGACCTATGCATAAACACAAAAACTATCAAAATGGCATACCAAACCCAGTACACGACCTATGCATAAACACAAAAACTATCAAAATGGCCTACCAAACCCAGTAGACGACCTATGCATAAACACAAAAACTATCAAAATGGCATACCAAACCCAGTACACGACCTATGCATAAACACAAAAACTATCAAAATGGCATACCAAACCCAGTACACGACCTATCCATAAAAACAAAAACTATCAAAATGACATACCAAACCCAGTACACGACCTATGCATAAACACAAAAACTATCAAAATGGCATACCAAACCCAGTACACGACCTATGCATAAACACAAAAACTATCAAAATGGCATACCAAACCCAGTAGACGACCTATGCATAAACACAAAAACTATCAAAATGGCATACCAAACCCAGTACACGACCTATGCATAAACACAAAAACTATCAAAATGGCATACCAAACCCAGTACACGACCTATGCATAAACACAAAAACTATCAAAATGGCATACCAAACCCAGTACACGACCTATGCATAAACACAAAAACTATCAAAATGGCATACCAAACCCAGTACACGACCTATGCATAAACACAAAAACTATCAAAATGGCATACCAAACCCAGTAGACGACCTATGCATAAACACAAAAACTTTCAAAATGGCATACCAAACCCAGTACACGACCTAGGCATAAACACAAAAACTATCAAAATGGCATACCAAACCCAGTACACGACCTATGCATAAACACAAAAACTATCAAAATGGCATACCAAACCCAGTAGACGACCTATGCATAAACACAAAAACTATCAAAATGGCATACCAAACCCAGTAGATGACCTATGCATAAACACAAAAACTATCAAAATGGCATACCAAACCCAGTACACGACCTATGCATAAACACAAAAACTATCAAAATGGCATACCAAACCCAGTACACGACCTATCCATAAACACAAAAACTATCAAAATGGCATACCAAACCCAGTACAGGACCTATGCATAAACACAAAAACTATCAAAATGGCATACCAAACCCAGTACACGACCTATGCATAAACACAAAAACTATCAAAATGGCATACCAAACCCAGTACACGACCTATGCATAAACACAAAAACTATCAAAATGGCATACCAAACCCAATACACGACCTATGCATAAACACAAAAACTATCAAAATGGCATACCAAACCCAGTACACGACCTATGCATAAACACAAAAACTATCAAAATGGCATACCAAACCCAGTACACGACCTATGCATAAACACAAAAACTATCAAAATGGCGTACCAAACCCAGTACACGACCTATGCATAAACACAAAAACTATCAAAATGGCATACCAAACCCAGTAGACGACCTATGCATAAACACAAAATCTATCAAAATGGCATACCAAACCCAGTACACGACCTATGCATAAACACAAAAACTATCAAAATGGCATACCAAACCCAGTACACGACCTATGCATAAACACAAAAACTATCAAAATGGCATACCAAACCCAGTACACGACCTATGCATAAACACAAAAACTATCAAAATGGCATACCAAACCCAGTACACGACCTATGCATAAACACAAAAACTATCAAAATGGCATACCAAACCCAGTAGACGACCTATGCATAAACACAAAAACTTTCAAAATGGCATACCAAACCCAGTACACGACCTAGGCATAAACACAAAAACTATCAAAATGGCATACCAAACCCAGTACACGACCTATGCATAAACACAAAAACTATCAAAATGGCATACCAAACCCAGTAGACGACCTATGCATAAACACAAAAACTATCAAAATGGCATACCAAACCCAGTAGATGACCTATGCATAAACACAAAAACTATCAAAATGGCATACCAAACCCAGTACACGACCTATGCATAAACACAAAAACTATCAAAATGGCATACCAAACCCAGTACACGACCTATCCATAAACACAAAAACTATCAAAATGGCATACCAAACCCAGTACAGGACCTATGCATAAACACAAAAACTATCAAAATGGCATACCAAACCCAGTACACGACCTATGCATAAACACAAAAACTATCAAAATGGCATACCAAACCCAGTACACGACCTATGCATAATCACAAAAACTATCAAAATGGCATACCAAACCCAGTACACGACCTATGCATAAACACAAAAACTATCAAAATGGCATACCAAACCCAGTACACGACCTATGCATAAACACAAAAACTATCAAAATGGCATACCAAACCCAGTACACGACCTATGCATAAACACAAAAACTATCAAAATGGCATACCAAACCCAGTAGACGACCTATGCATAAACACAAAAACTATCAAAATGGCATACCAAACCCAGTACACGACCTATGCATAAACACAAAAACTATCAAAATGGCATACCAAACCCAGTACACGACCTATGCATAAATACAAAAACTATCAAAATGGCATACCAAACCCAGTACACGACCTATCCATAAACACAAAAACTATCAAAATGGCATACCAAACCCAGTAGACGACCTAGGCATAAACACAAAAACTATCAAAATGGCATACCAAACCCAGTAGACGACCTATGCATAAACACAAAAACTATCAAAATGGCCTACCAAACCCAGTACACGACCTATGCATAAACACAAAAACTGTCAAAATGGCATACCAAACCCAGTAGACGACCTATGCATAAACACAAAAATTATCAAAATGGCATACCAAACCCAGTAGACGACCTATGCATAAAAACAAAAACTATCAAAATGGCATAACAAACCCAGTAGACGACCTATGCATAAACACAAAAACTATCAAAATGGCATACCAAACCCAGTAGACGACCTATGCATAAACACAAAAACTATCAAAATGGCCTACCAAACCCAGTACACGACCTATGCATAAACACAAAAACTATCAAAATGGCCTTCCAAACCCAGTAGACGACCTATGCATCAACACAAAAACTATCAAAATGGCATACCAAACCCAGTACACGACCTATGCATAAACACAAAAACTATCAAAATGGCATACCAAACCCAGTACACGACCTATGCATAAACACAAAAACTATCAAAATGGCATACCAAACCCAGTACACGACCTATGCATAAACACAAAAACTATCAAAATGGCCTACCAAACCCAGTAGACGGCCTATGCATAAACACAAAAACTATCAAAATGGCCTACCAAAGCCAGTAGACGACCTATCCATAAACACAAAAACTATCAAAATGGCATACCAGACCCAGTAAACGACCTATGCATAAACACAAAAACTATCAAAATGGCATACCAAACCCAGTAGACGACCTATGCATAAACACAAAAACTATCAAAATGGCATACCAAACCCAGTACACGACCTATGCATAAACACAAAAACTATCAAAATGGCCTACCAAACTCAGTACACGACCTATGCATAAACACAAAAACAATCAAAATGGCCTACCAAACCCAGTACACGACCTATGCATAAACACAAAAACTATCAAAATGGCCTACCAAACCCAGTAGACGACCTATCCATAAACACAAAAACTATCAAAATGGCATACCAAACCCAGTAGACGACCTATGCATAAACACAAAAACTATCAAAATGGCATACCAAACCCAGTACACGACCTATGCATAAACACAAAAACTATCAAAATGGCCTACCAAACCCAGTAGACGACCTATGCATAAACACAAAAACTATCAAAATGGCCTACCAAACCCAGTAGACGACCTATCCATAAACACAAAAACTATCAAAATGGCATACCAAACCCAGTACACGACCTATGCATAAACACAAAAACTATCAAAATGGCATACCAAACCCAGTACACGACCTATCCATAAACACAAAAACTATCAAAATGGCATACCAAACCCAGTACACGACCTATGCATAAACACAAAAACTATCAAAATGGCCTACCAAACCCAGTACACGACCTATGCATAAACACAAAAACTATCAAAATGGCATACCAAACCCAGTTAGACGACCTATGCATAAACACAAAAACTATCAAAATGGCATACCAAACCCAGTAGACGACCTATTCATAAACACAAAAACTATCAAAATGGCCTACCAAACCCAATAGACGACCTATGCATAAACACAAAAACTATCAAAATGGCCTACCAAACCCAGTAGACGACCTATCCATAAACACAAAAACTATCAAAATGGCATACCAAACCCAGTAAACGACCTATGCATAAACACAAAAACTATCAAAATGGCATACCAAACCCAGTACACGACCTATCCATAAACACAAAAACTATCAAAATGGAATACCAAACCCAGTACACGACCTATGCATAAACACAAAAACTATCAAAATGGCCTACCAAACCCAGTACACGACCTATGCATAAACACAAAAACTATCAAAATGGCATACCAAACCCAGTACACGACCTATGCATAAACACAAAAACTATCAAAATGGCATACCAAACCCATTAGACGACCTATGCATAAACACAAAAACTATCAAAATGGCATACCAAACCCAGTACACGACCTATGCATAAACACAAAAACTATCAAAATGGAATACCAAACCCAGTACACGACCTATGCATAAACACAAAAACTATCAAAATGGCCTACCAAACCCAGTACACGACCTATGCATAAACACAAAAACTATCAAAACGGCATACCAAACCCAGTACACGACCTATGCATAAACACAAAAACTATCAAAATGGCATACCAAACCCAGTACACGACCTATGCATAAACACAAAAACTATCAAAATGGCATACCAAACCCAGTACACGACCTATGCATAAACACAAAAACTATCAAAATGGCATACCAAACCCAGTACACGACCTATGCATAAACACAAAAACTATCAAAATGGCATACCAAACCCAGTAGACGACCTATGGATAAACACAAAAACTATCAAAATGGCATACCAAACCCAGTACACGACCTATGCATAAACACAAAAACTATCAAAATGGCATACCAAACCCAGTACACGACCTATGCATAAACACAAAAACTATCAAAATGGCATACCAAACCCAGTACACGACCTATGCATAAACACAAAAACTATCAAAATGGCCTACCAAACCCAGTAGACGACCTATGCATAAACACAAAAACTATCAAAATGGCATACCAAACCCAGTAGACGACCTATGCATAAACACAAAAACTTTCAAAATGGCATACCAAACCCAGTACACGACCTAGGCATAAACACAAAAACTATCAAAATGGCATACCAAACCCAGTACACGACCTATGCATAAACACAAAAACTATCAAAATGGCATACCAAACCCAGTAGACGACCTATGCATAAACACAAAAACTATCAAAATGGCATACCAAACCCAGTAGATGACCTATGCATAAACACAAAAACTATCAAAATGGCATACCAAACCCAGTACACGACCTATGCATAAACACAAAAACTATCAAAATGGCATACCAAACCCAGTACACGACCTATCCATAAACACAAAAACTATCAAAATGGCATACCAAACCCAGTACAGGACCTATGCATAAACACAAAAACTATCAAAATGGCATACCAAACCCAGTACACGACCTATGCATAAACACAAAAACTATCAAAATGGCATACCAAACCCAGTACACGACCTATGCATAATCACAAAAACTATCAAAATGGCATACCAAACCCAGTACACGACCTATGCATAAACACAAAAACTATCAAAATGGCATACCAAACCCAGTACACGACCTATGCATAAACACAAAAACTATCAAAATGGCATACCAAACCCAGTACACGACCTAGGCATAAACACAAAAACTATCAAAATGGCATACCAAACCCAGTACACGACCTATGCATAAACACAAAAACTATCAAAATGGCATACCAAACCCAGTACACGACCTATGCATAAACACAAAAACTATCAAAATGGCATACCAAACCCAGTACACGACCTATGCATAAACACAAAAACTATCAAAATGGCATACCAAACCCAGTACACGACCTATCCATAAACACAAAAACTATCAAAATGGCATACCAAACCCAGTAGACGACCTATGCATAAACACAAAAACTATCAAAATGGCATACCAAACCCAGTAGACGACCTATGCATAAACACAAAAACTATCAAAATGGCATACCAAACCCAGTACACGACCTATGCATAAACACAAAAACTATCAAAATGGCATACCAAACCCAGTAGACGACCTATGCATAAACACAAAAATTATCAAAATGGCATACCAAACCCAGTAGACGACCTATGCATAAAAACAAAAACTATCAAAATGGCATAACAAACCCAGTACACGACCTATGCATAAACACAAAAACTATCAAAATGGCATACCAAACCCAGTAGACGACCTATGCATAAACACAAAAACTATCAAAATGGCCTACCAAACCCAGTACACGACCTATGCATAAACACAAAAACTATCAAAATGGCCTACCAAACCCAGTAGACGACCTATGCATAAACACAAAAACTATCAAAATGGCATACCAAACCCAGTAGACGACCTATGCATAAACACAAAAACTATCAAAATGGCATACCAAACCCAGTAGACGACCTATGCATAAACACAAAAACTATCAAAATGGCATACCAAACCCAGTACACGACCTATGCATAAACACAAAAACTATCAAAATGGCCTACCAAACCCAGTAGACGGCCTATGCATAAACACAAAAACTATCAAAATGGCCTACCAAAGCCAGTAGACGACCTATCCATAAACACAAAAACTATCAAAATGGCATACCAGACCCAGTAAACGACCTATGCATAAACACAAAAACTATCAAAATGGCATACCAAACCCAGTAGACGACCTATGCATAAACACAAAAACTATCAAAATGGCATACCAAACCCAGTACACGACCTATGCATAAACACAAAAACTATCAAAATGGCCTACCAAACCCAGTACACGACCTATGCATAAAGACAAAAACAATCAAAATGGCCTACCAAACCCAGTACACGACCTATGCATAAACACAAAAACTATCAAAATGGCCTACCAAACCCAGTAGACGACCTATCCATAAACACAAAAACTATCAAAATGGCATACCAAACCCAGTAGACGACCTATGCATAAACACAAAAACTATCAAAATGGCATACCAAACCCAGTACACGACCTATGCATAAACACAAAAACTATCAAAATGGCCTACCAAACCCAGTAGACGACCTATGCATAAACACAAAAACTATCAAAATGGCCTACCAAACCCAGTAGACGACCTATCCATAAACACAAAAACTATCAAAATGGCATACCAAACCCAGTACACGACCTATGCATAAACACAAAAACTATCAAAATGGCATACCAAACCCAGTACACGACCTATCCATAAACACAAAAACTATCAAAATGGCATACCAAACCCAGTACACGACCTATGCATAAACACAAAAACTATCAAAATGGCCTACCAAACCCAGTAGACGACCTATGCATAAACACAAAAACTATCAAAATGGCATACCAAACCCAGTCCACGACCTATGCATAAACACAAAAACTATCAAAATGGCATACCAAACCCAGTAGACGACCTATGCATAAACACAAAAACTATCAAAATGGCATACCAAACCCAGTACACGACCTATGCATAAACACAAAAACTATCAAAATGGCATACCAAACCCAGTAGACGACCTATGCATAAACACAAAAACTATCAAAATGGCATACCAAACCCAGTAGACGACCTATTCATAAACACAAAAACTATAAAAATGGCCTACCAAACCCAATAGACGACCTATGCATAAACACAAAAACTATCAAAATGGCCTACCAAACCCAGTAGACGACCTATCCATAAACACAAAAACTATCAAAATGGCATACCAAACCCAGTAAACGACCTATCCATAAACACAAAAACTATCAAAATGGCATACCAAACCCAGTACACGACCTATCCATAAACACAAAAACTATCAAAATGGCATACCAAACCCAGTACACGACCTATGCATAAACACAAAAACTATCAAAATGGCCTACCAAACCCAGTACAGGACCTATGCATAAACACAAAAACTATCAAAATGGCATACCAAACCCAGTACACGACCTATGCATAAACACAAAAACTATCAAAATGGCATACCAAACCCAGTAGACGACCTATGCATAAACACAAAAACTATCAAAATGGCATACCAAACCCAGTACACGACCTATGCATAAACACAAAAACTATCAAAATGGCATACCAAACCCAGTACACGACCTATGCATAAACACAAAAACTATCAAAATGGCCTACCAAACCCAGTAGACGACCTATGCATAAACACAAAAACTATCAAAATGGCATACCAAACCCAGTACAGGACCTATGCATAAACACAAAAACTATCAAAATGGCCTACCAAACCCAGTACACGACCTATGCATAAACACAAAAACTATCAAAATGGCATACCAAACCCAGTACACGACCTATGCATAAACACAAAAACTATCAAAATGGCATACCAAACCCAGTACACGACCTATGCATAAACACAAAAACTATCAAAATGGCATACCAAACCCAGTAGACGACCTATGCATAAACACAAAAACTATCAAAATGGCATACCAAACCCAGTAGACGACCTATGCATAAACACAAAAACTATCAAAATGGCATACCAAACCCAGTACACGACCTATGCATAAACACAAAAACTATCAAAATGGCATACCAAACCCAGTAGACGGCCTATGCATAAACACAAAAACTATCAAAATGGCCTACCAAAGCCAGTAGACGACCTATCCATAACACAAAAACTATCAAAATGGCATACCAGACCCAGTAAACGACCTATGCATAAACACAAAAACTATCAAAATGGCATACCAAACCCAGTAGACGACCTATGCATAAACACAAAAACTATCAAAATGGCATACCAAACCCAGTACACGACCTATGCATAAACACAAAAACTATCAAAATGGCCTACCAAACCCAGTACACGACCTATGCATAAACACAAAAACAATCAAAATGGCATACCAAACCCAGTAGATGACCTATGCATAAACACAAAAACTATCAAAATGGCATACCAAACCCAGTACACGACCTATGCATAAACACAAAAACTATCAAAATGGCATACCGAACCCAGTACACGACCTATCCATAAACACAAAAACTATCAAAATGGCATACCAAACCCAGTACAGGACCTATGCATAAACACAAAAACTATCAAAATGGCATACCAAACCCAGTACACGACCTATGCATAAACACAAAAACTATCAAAATGGCATACCAAACCCAGTACACGACCTATGCATAAACACAAAAACTATCAAAATGGCATACCAAACCCAGTACACGACCTATGCATAAACACAAAAACTATCAAAATGGCATACCAAACCCAGTACACGACCTATGCATAAACATAAAAACTATCAAAATGGCATACCAAACCCAGTACACGACCTATGCATAAACACAAAAACTATCAAAATGGCATACCAAACCCAGTACACGACCTATGCATAAACACAAAAACTATCAAAATGGCATACCAAACCCAGTAGACGACCTATCCATAAACACAAAATCTATCAAAATGGCATACCAAACCCAGTACACGACCTATGCATAAACACAAAAACTATCAAAATGGCATACCAAACCCAGTACACGACCTATGCATAAACACAAAAACTATCAAAATGGCATACCAAACCCAGTACACGACCTATGCATAAACACAAAAACTATCAAAATGGCATACCAAACCCAGTACACGACCTATGCATAAACACAAAAACTATCAAAATGGCCTACCAAACCCAGTACACGACCTATGCATAAACACAAAAACTATCAAAATGGCATACCAAACCCAGTACACGACCTATGCATAAACACAAAAACTATCAAAATGGCATACCAAACCCAGTACACGACCTATGCATAAACACAAAAACTATCAAAATGGCATACCAAACCCAGTACACGACCTATGCATAAACACAAAAACTATCAAAATGGCATACCAAACCCAGTACACGACCTATGCATAAACACAAAAACTATCAAAATGGCATACCAAACCCAGTACACGACCTATGCATAAACACAAAAACTATCAAAATGGCATACCAAACCCAGTACACGACCTATGCATAAACACAAAAACTATCAAAATGGCATACCAAACCCAGTACACGACCTATGCATAAACACAAAAACTATCAAAATGGCATACCAAACCCAGTACACGACCTATGCATAAACACAAAAACTATCAAAATGGCATACCAAACCCAGTACACGACCTATGCATAAACACAAAAACTATCAAAATGGCATACCAAACCCAGTAGACGACCTATGCATAAACACAAAAACTTTCAAAATGGCATACCAAACCCAGTACACGACCTAGGCATAAACACAAAAACTATCAAAATGGCATACCAAACCCAGTACACGACCTATGCATAAACACAAAAACTATCAAAATGGCATACCAAACCCAGTAGACGACCTATGCATAAACACAAAAACTATCAAAATGGCATACCAAACCCAGTAGATGACCTATGCATAAACACAAAAACTATCAAAATGGCATACCAAACCCAGTACACGACCTATGCATAAACACAAAAACTATCAAAATGGCATACCAAACCCAGTACACGACCTATCCATAAACACAAAAACTATCAAAATGGCATACCAAACCCAGTACAGGACCTATGCATAAACACAAAAACTATCAAAATGGCATACCAAACCCAGTACACGACCTATGCATAAACACAAAAACTATCAAAATGGCATACCAAACCCAGTACACGATCTATGCATAATCACAAAAACTATCAAAATGGCATACCAAACCCAGTACACGACCTATGCATAAACACAAAAACTATCAAAATGGCATACCAAACCCAGTACACGACCTATGCATAAACACAAAAACTGTCAAAATGGCATACCAAACCCAGTACACGACCTATGCATAAACACAAAAACTATCAAAATGGCATACCAAACCCAGTAGACGACCTAGGCATAAACACAAAAACTATCAAAATGGCATACCAAACCCAGTACACGACCTATGCATAAACACAAAAACTATCAAAATGGCCTACCAAACCCAGTACACGACCTATGCATAAACACAAAAACTATCAAAATGGCATACCAAACCCAGTAGACGACCTATGCATAAACACAAAAATTATCAAAATGGCATACCAAACCCAGTAGACGACCTATGCATAAAAACAAAAACTATCAAAATGGCATAACAAACCCAGTACACGACCTATGCATAAACACAAAAACTATCAAAATGGCATACCAAACCCAGTAGACGACCTATGCATAAACACAAAAACTATCAAAATGGCATACCAAACCCAGTAAACGACCTATGCATAAACACAAAAACTATCAAAATGGCATACCAAACCCAGTACACGACCTATCCATAAACACAAAAACTATCAAAATGGCATACCAAACCCAGTACACGACCTATGCATAAACACAAAAACTATCAAAATGGCCTACCAAACCCAGTACACGACCTATGCATAAACACAAAAACTATCAAAATGGCATACCAAACCCAGTACACGACCTATGCATAAACACAAAAACTATCAAAATGGCATACCAAACCCAGTAGACGACCTATGCATAAACACAAAAACTATCAAAATGGCATACCAAACCCAGTACACGACCTATGCATAAACACAAAAACTATCAAAATGGCATACCAAACCCAGTACACGACCTATGCATAAACACAAAAACTATCAAAATGGCCTACCAAACCCAGTAGACGACCTATGCATAAACACAAAAACTATCAAAATGGCATACCAAACCCAGTACACGACCTATGCATAAACACAAAAACTATCAAAATGGCATACCAAACCCAGTACACGACCTATCCATAAACACAAAAACTATCAAAATGGCATACCAAACCCAGTACACGACCTATGCATAAACACAAAAACTATCAAAATGGCATACCAAACCCAGTACACGACCTATGCATAAACACAAAAACTATCAAAATGGCATACCAAACCCAGTACACGACCTATGCATAAACACAAAAACTATCAAAATGGCATACCAAACCCAGTACACGACCTATGCATAAACACAAAAACTATCAAAATGGCATACCAAACCCAGTACACGACCTATGCATAAACACAAAAACTATCAAAATGGCATACCAAACCCAGTACACGACCTATGCATAAACACAAAAACTATCAAAATGGCATACCAAACCCAGTACACGACCTATGCATAAACACAAAAACTATCAAAATGGCATACCAAACCCAGTAGACGACCTATGCATAAACACAAAAACTTTCAAAATGGCATACCAAACCCAGTACACGACCTAGGCATAAACACAAAAACTATCAAAATGGCATACCAAACCCAGTACACGACCTATGCATAAACACAAAAACTATCAAAATGGCATACCAAACCCAGTAGACGACCTATGCATAAACACAAAAACTATCAAAATGGCATACCAAACCCAGTAGATGACCTATGCATAAACACAAAAACTATCAAAATGGCATACCAAACCCAGTACACGACCTATGCATAAACACAAAAACTATCAAAATGGCATACCAAACCCAGTACACGACCTATCCATAAACACAAAAACTATCAAAATGGCATACCAAACCCAGTACAGGACCTATGCATAAACACAAAAACTATCAAAATGGCATACCAAACCCAGTACACGACCTATGCATAAACACAAAAACTATCAAAATGGCATACCAAACCCAGTAGACGACCTATGCATAAACACAAAAACTATCAAAATGGCATACCAAACCCAGTACACGACCTATGCATAACACAAAAACTATCAAAATGGCATACCAAACCCAGTAGACGACCTATGCATAAACACAAAAACTATCAAAATGGCATACCAAACCCAGTACACGACCTATGCATAAACACAAAAACTATCAAAATGGCATACCAAACCCAGTACACGACCTATGCATAAACACAAAAACTATCAAAATGGCATACCAAACCCAGTACACGACCTATGCATAAACACAAAATCTATCAAAATGGCATACCAAACCCAGTACACGACCTATGCATAAACACAAAAACTATCAAAATGGCCTACCAAACCCAGTACACGACCTATGCATAAACACAAAAACTATCAAAATGGCATACCAAACCCAGTACACGACCTATGCATAAACACAAAAACTATCAAAATGGCATACCAAACCCAGTAGACGACCTATGCATAAACACAAAAACTTTCAAAATGGCATACCAAACCCAGTACACGACCTAGGCATAAACACAAAAACTATCAAAATGGCATACCAAACCCAGTACACGACCTATGCATAAACACAAAAACTATCAAAATGGCATACCAAACCCAGTACACGACCTATGCATAAACACAAAAACTATCAAAATGGCATACCAAACCCAGTAGATGACCTATGCATAAACACAAAAACTATCAAAATGGCATACCAAACCCAGTACACGACCTATGCATAAACACAAAAACTATCAAAATGGCATACCAAACCCAGTACACGACCTATCCATAAACACAAAAACTATCAAAATGGCATACCAAACCCAGTACAGGACCTATGCATAAACACAAAAACTATCAAAATGGCATACCAAACCCAGTACACGACCTATGCATAAACACAAAAACTATCAAAATGGCATACCAAACCCAGTACACGACCTATGCATAAACACAAAAACTATCAAAATGGCATACCAAACCCAGTACACGACCTATGCATAAACACAAAAACTATCAAAATGGCATACCAAACCCAGTACACGACCTATGCATAAACACAAAAACTATCAAAATGGCATACCAAACCCAGTACACGACCTATGCATAAACACAAAAACTATCAAAATGGCATACCAAACCCAGTAGACGACCTATGCATAAACACAAAAACTATCAAAATGGCATACCAAACCCAGTACACGACCTATGCATAAACACAAAAACTATCAAAATGGCATACCAAACCCAGTACACGACCTATGCATAAATACAAAAACTATCAAAATGGCATACCAAACCAGGTACACGACCTATCCATAAACACAAAAACTATCAAAATGGCATACCAAACCCAGTAGACGACCTAGGCATAAACACAAAAACTATCAAAATGGCATACCAAACCCAGTAGACGACCTATGCATAAACACAAAAACTATCAAAATGGCCTACCAAACCCAGTACACGACCTATGCATAAACACAAAAACTATCAAAATGGCATACCAAACCCAGTAGACGACCTATGCATAAACACAAAAATTATCAAAATGGCATACCAAACCCAGTAGACGACCTATGCATAAAAACAAAAACTATCAAAATGGCATAACAAACCCAGTACACGACCTATGCATAAACACAAAAACTATCAAAATGGCATACCAAACCCAGTAGACGACCTATGCATAAACACAAAAACTATCAAAATGGCCTACCAAACCCAGTACACGACCTATGCATAAACACAAAAACTATCAAAATGGCCTACCAAACCCAGTAGACGACCTATGCATAAACACAAAAACTATCAAAATGGCATACCAAATCCAGTACACGACCTATGCATAAACACAAAAACTATCAAAATGGCATACCAAACCCAGTAGACGACCTATGCTTAAACACAAAAACTATCAAAATGGCATACCAAACCCAGTACACGAATTATGCATAAACACAAAAACTATCAAAATGGCATACCAAACCCAGTAGACGGCCTATGCATAAACACAAAAACTATCAAAATGGCCTACCAAAGCCAGTAGACGACCTATCCATAAACACAAAAACTATCAAAATGGCATACCAAACCCAGTACACGACCTATGCATAAACACAAAAACTATCAAAATGGCATACCAAACCCAGTAGACGACCTATGCATAAACACAAAAACTATCAAAATGGCATACCAAACCCAGTACACGACCTATGCATAACACAAAAACTATCAAAATGGCATACCAAACCCAGTAGACGACCTATGCATAAACACAAAAACTATCAAAATGGCATACCAAACCCAGTACACGACCTATGCATAAACACAAAAACTATCAAAATGGCATACCAAACCCAGTACACGACCTATGCATAAACACAAAAACTATCAAAATGGCATACCAAACCCAGTACACGACCTATGCATAAACACAAAATCTATCAAAATGGCATACCAAACCCAGTACACGACCTATGCATAAACACAAAAACTATCAAAATGGCCTACCAAACCCAGTACACGACCTATGCATAAACACAAAAACTATCAAAATGGCATACCAAACCCAGTACACGACCTATGCATAAACACAAAAACTATCAAAATGGCATACCAAACCCAGTAGACGACCTATGCATAAACACAAAAACTTTCAAAATGGCATACCAAACCCAGTACACGACCTAGGCATAAACACAAAAACTATCAAAATGGCATACCAAACCCAGTACACGACCTATGCATAAACACAAAAACTATCAAAATGGCATACCAAACCCAGTACACGACCTATGCATAAACACAAAAACTATCAAAATGGCATACCAAACCCAGTAGATGACCTATGCATAAACACAAAAACTATCAAAATGGCATACCAAACCCAGTACACGACCTATGCATAAACACAAAAACTATCAAAATGGCATACCAAACCCAGTACACGACCTATCCATAAACACAAAAACTATCAAAATGGCATACCAAACCCAGTACAGGACCTATGCATAAACACAAAAACTATCAAAATGGCATACCAAACCCAGTACACGACCTATGCATAAACACAAAAACTATCAAAATGGCATACCAAACCCAGTACACGACCTATGCATAAACACAAAAACTATCAAAATGGCATACCAAACCCAGTACACGACCTATGCATAAACACAAAAACTATCAAAATGGCATACCAAACCCAGTACACGACCTATGCATAAACACAAAAACTATCAAAATGGCATACCAAACCCAGTACACGACCTATGCATAAACACAAAAACTATCAAAATGGCATACCAAACCCAGTAGACGACCTATGCATAAACACAAAAACTATCAAAATGGCATACCAAACCCAGTACACGACCTATGCATAAACACAAAAACTATCAAAATGGCATACCAAACCCAGTACACGACCTATGCATAAATACAAAAACTATCAAAATGGCATACCAAACCAGGTACACGACCTATCCATAAACACAAAAACTATCAAAATGGCATACCAAACCCAGTAGACGACCTAGGCATAAACACAAAAACTATCAAAATGGCATACCAAACCCAGTAGACGACCTATGCATAAACACAAAAACTATCAAAATGGCCTACCAAACCCAGTACACGACCTATGCATAAACACAAAAACTATCAAAATGGCATACCAAACCCAGTAGACGACCTATGCATAAACACAAAAATTATCAAAATGGCATACCAAACCCAGTAGACGACCTATGCATAAAAACAAAAACTATCAAAATGGCATAACAAACCCAGTACACGACCTATGCATAAACACAAAAACTATCAAAATGGCATACCAAACCCAGTAGACGACCTATGCATAAACACAAAAACTATCAAAATGGCCTACCAAACCCAGTACACGACCTATGCATAAACACAAAAACTATCAAAATGGCCTACCAAACCCAGTAGACGACCTATGCATAAACACAAAAACTATCAAAATGGCATACCAAATCCAGTACACGACCTATGCATAAACACAAAAACTATCAAAATGGCATACCAAACCCAGTAGACGACCTATGCTTAAACACAAAAACTATCAAAATGGCATACCAAACCCAGTACACGAATTATGCATAAACACAAAAACTATCAAAATGGCATACCAAACCCAGTAGACGGCCTATGCATAAACACAAAAACTATCAAAATGGCCTACCAAAGCCAGTAGACGACCTATCCATAAACACAAAAACTATCAAAATGGCATACCAGACCCAGTAAACGACCTATGCATAAACACAAAAACTATCAAAATGGCATACCAAACCCAGTAGACGACCTATGCATAAACACAAAAACTATCAAAATGGCATACCAAACCCAGTACACGATCTATGCATAAACACAAAAACTATCAAAATGGCCTACCAAACCCAGTACACGACCTATGCATAAACACAAAAACAATCAAAATGGCCTACCAAACCCAGTACACGACCTATGCATAAACACAAAAACTATCAAAATGGCCTACCAAACCCAGTAGACGACCTATCCATAAACACAAAAACTATCAAAATGGCATACCAAACCCAGTACACGACCTATGCATAAACACAAAAACTATCAAAATGGCCTACCAAACCCAGTACACGACCTATGCATAAACACAAAAACTATCAAAATGGCATACCAAACCCAGTACACGACCTATGCATAAACACAAAAACTATCAAAATGGCATACCAAACCCAGTACACGACCTATGCATAAACACAAAAACTATCAAAATGGCATACCAAACCCAGTACACGACCTATGCATAAACACAAAAACTATCAAAATGGCATACCAAACCCAGTACACGACCTATGCATAAACACAAAAACTATCAAAATGGCATACCAAACCCAGTACACGACCTATGCATAAACACAAAAACTATCAAAATGGCATACCAAACCCAGTACACGACCTATGCATAAACACAAAAACTATCAAAATGGCATACCAAACCCAGTACACGACCTATGCATAAACACAAAAACTATCAAAATGGCATACCAAACCCAGTACACGACCTATGCATAAACACAAAAACTATCAAAATGGCATACCAAACCCAGTACACGACCTATGCATAAACACAAAAACTATCAAAATGGCATACCAAACCCAGTACACGACCTATGCATAAACACAAAAACTATCAAAATGGCATACCAAACCCAGTACACGACCTATGCATAAACACAAAAACTATCAAAATGGCATACCAAACCCAGTACACGACCTATGCATAAACACAAAAACTATCAAAATGGCATACCAAACCCAGTACACGACCTATGCATAAACACAAAAACTATCAAAATGGCATACCAAACCCAGTACACGACCTATGCATAAACACAAAAACTATCAAAATGGCATACCAAACCCAGTACACGACCTATGCATAAACACAAAAACTATCAAAATGGCATACCAAACCCAGTACACGACCTATGCATAAACACAAAAACTATCAAAATGGCATACCAAACCCAGTAGACGACCTATGCATAAACACAAAAACTTTCAAAATGGCATACCAAACCCAGTACACGACCTAGGCATAAACACAAAAACTATCAAAATGGCATACCAAACCCAGTACACGACCTATGCATAAACACAAAAACTATCAAAATGGCATACCAAACCCAGTAGACGACCTATGCATAAACACAAAAACTATCAAAATGGCATACCAAACCCAGTAGATGACCTATGCATAAACACAAAAACTATCAAAATGGCATACCAAACCCAGTACACGACCTATGCATAAACACAAAAACTATCAAAATGGCATACCAAACCCAGTACACGACCTATCCATAAACACAAAAACTATCAAAATGGCATACCAAACCCAGTACTGGACCTATGCATAAACACAAAAACTATCAAAATGGCATACCAAACCCAGTACACGACCTATGCATAAACACAAAAACTATCAAAATGGCATACCAAACCCAGTACACGACCTATGCATAATCACAAAAACTATCAAAATGGCATACCAAACCCAGTACACGACCTATGCATAAACACAAAAACTATCAAAATGGCATACCAAACCCAGTACACGACCTATGCATAAACACAAAAACTGTCAAAATGGCATACCAAACCCAGTACACGACCTATGCATAAACACAAAAACTATCAAAATGGCATACCAAACCCAGTAGACGACCTAGGCATAAACACAAAAACTATCAAAATGGCATACCAAACCCAGTACACGACCTATCCATAAACACAAAAACTATCAAAATGGCCTACCAAACCCAGTACACGACCTATGCATAAACACAAAAACTATCAAAATGGCATACCAAACCCAGTAGACGACCTATGCATAAACA
The DNA here is from genome assembly GCA_963931925.1 of Onchidella celtica. Taxonomy (NCBI): domain Eukaryota; kingdom Metazoa; phylum Mollusca; class Gastropoda; order Systellommatophora; family Onchidiidae; genus Onchidella; species Onchidella celtica. Next base: position 16,390,698 of record OZ007573.1, on the reverse strand, counting down.
CAAAAATTATCAAAATGGCATACCAAACCCAGTAGACGACCTATGCATAAAAACAAAAACTATCAAAATGGCATAACAAACCCAGTACACGACCTATGCATAAACACAAAAACTATCAAAATGGCATACCAAACCCAGTAGACGACCTATGCATAAACACAAAAACTATCAAAATGGCATACCAAACCCAGTAAACGACCTATGCATAAACACAAAAACTATCAAAATGGCATACCAAACCCAGTACACGACCTATCCATAAACACAAAAACTATCAAAATGGCATACCAAACCCAGTACACGACCTATGCATAAACACAAAAACTATCAAAATGGCCTACCAAACCCAGTACACGACCTATGCATAAACACAAAAACTATCAAAATGGCATACCAAACCCAGTACACGACCTATGCATAAACACAAAAACTATCAAAATGGCATACCAAACCCAGTAGACGACCTATGCATAAACACAAAAACTATCAAAATGGCATACCAAACCCAGTACACGACCTATGCATAAACACAAAAACTATCAAAATGGCATACCAAACCCAGTACACGACCTATGCATAAACACAAAAACTATCAAAATGGCCTACCAAACCCAGTAGACGACCTATGCATAAACACAAAAACTATCAAAATGGCATACCAAACCCAGTACACGACCTATGCATGAACACAAAAACTATCAAAATGGCATACCAAACCCAGTACACGACCTATCCATAAACACAAAAACTATCAAAATGGCATACCAAACCCAGTACACGACCTATGCATAAACACAAAAACTATCAAAATGGCATACCAAACCCAGTACACGACCTATGCATAAACACAAAAACTATCAAAATGGCATACCAAACCCAGTACACGACCTATGCATAAACACAAAAACTATCAAAATGGCATACCAAACCCAGTACACGACCTATGCATAAACACAAAAACTATCAAAATGGCATACCAAACCCAGTACACGACCTATGCATAAACACAAAAACTATCAAAATGGCATACCAAACCCAGTACACGACCTATGCATAAACACAAAAACTATCAAAATGGCATACCAAACCCAGTACACGACCTATGCATAAACACAAAAACTATCAAAATGGCATACCAAACCCAGTAGACGACCTATGCATAAACACAAAAACTTTCAAAATGGCATACCAAACCCAGTACACGACCTAGGCATAAACACAAAAACTATCAAAATGGCATACCAAACCCAGTACACGACCTATGCATAAACACAAAAACTATCAAAATGGCATACCAAACCCAGTAGACGACCTATGCATAAACACAAAAACTATCAAAATGGCATACCAAACCCAGTAGATGACCTATGCATAAACACAAAAACTATCAAAATGGCATACCAAACCCAGTACACGACCTATGCATAAACACAAAAACTATCAAAATGGCATACCAAACCCAGTACACGACCTATCCATAAACACAAAAACTATCAAAATGGCATACCAAACCCAGTACAGGACCTATCCATAAACACAAAAACTATCAAAATGGCATACCAAACCCAGTACACGACCTATGCATAAACACAAAAACTATCAAAATGGCATACCAAACCCAGTACACGACCTATGCATAAACACAAAAACTATCAAAATGGCATACCAAACCCAGTACACGACCTATGCATAAACACAAAAACTATCAAAATGGCATACCAAACCCAGTACACGACCTATGCATAAACACAAAAACTATCAAAATGGCATACCAAACCCAGTACACGACCTATGCATAAACACAAAAACTATCAAAATGGCATACCAAACCCAGTACACGACCTATGCATAAACACAAAAACTATCAAAATGGCATACCAAACCCAGTAGACGACCTATGCATAAACACAAAATCTATCAAAATGGCATACCAAACCCAGTACACGACCTATGCATAAACACAAAAACTATCAAAATGGCATACCAAACCCAGTACACGACCTATGCATAAACACAAAAACTATCAAAATGGCATACCAAACCCAGTACACGACCTATGCATAAACACAAAAACTATCAAAATGGCATACCAAACCCAGTAGACGACCTATGCATAAACACAAAAACTTTCAAAATGGCATACCAAACCCAGTACACGACCTAGGCATAAACACAAAAACTATCAAAATGGCATACCAAACCCAGTACACGACCTATGCATAAACACAAAAACTATCAAAATGGCATACCAAACCCAGTACACGACCTATGCATAAACACAAAAACTATCAAAATGGCATACCAAACCCAGTACACGACCTATGCATAAACACAAAAACTATCAAAATGGCATACCAAACCCAGTACACGACCTATGCATAAACACAAAAACTATCAAAATGGCATACCAAACCCAGTACACGACCTATCCATAAACACAAAAACTATCAAAATGGCATACCAAACCCAGTACAGGACCTATGCATAAACACAAAAACTATCAAAATGGCATACCAAACCCAGTACACGACCTATGCATAAACACAAAAACTATCAAAATGGCATACCAAACCCAGTACACGACCTATGCATAAACACAAAAACTATCAAAATGGCATACCAAACCCAGTACACGACCTATGCATAAACACAAAAACTATCAAAATGGCATACCAAACCCAGTACACGACCTATGCATAAACACAAAAACTATCAAAATGGCATACCAAACCCAGTACACGACCTATGCATAAACACAAAAACTATCAAAATGGCATACCAAACCCAGTAGACGACCTATGCATAAACACAAAAACTATCAAAATGGCATACCAAACCCAGTACACGACCTATGCATAAACACAAAAACTATCAAAATGGCATACCAAACCCAGTACACGACCTATGCATAAATACAAAAACTATCAAAATGGCATACCAAACCAGGTACACGACCTATCCATAAACACAAAAACTATCAAAATGGCATACCAAACCCAGTAGACGACCTAGGCATAAACACAAAAACTATCAAAATGGCATACCAAACCCAGTAGACGACCTATGCATAAACACAAAAACTATCAAAATGGCCTACCAAACCCAGTACACGACCTATGCATAAACACAAAAACTATCAAAATGGCCTACCAAACCCAGTAGACGACCTATGCATAAACACAAAAACTATCAAAATGGCATACCAAATCCAGTACACGACCTATGCATAAACACAAAAACTATCAAAATGGCATACCAAACCCAGTACACGACCTATGCATAAACACAAAAACTATCAAAATGGCATACCAAACCCAGTACACGACCTATGCATAAACACAAAAACTATCAAAATGGCCTACCAAACCCAGTAGACGGCCTATGCATAAACACAAAAACTATCAAAATGGCCTACCAAAGCCAGTAGACGACCTATCCATAAACACAAAAACTATCAAAATGGCATACCAGACCCAGTAAACGACCTATGCATAAACACAAAAACTATCAAAATGGCATACCAAACCCAGTAGACGACCTATGCATAAACACAAAAACTATCAAAATGGCATACCAAACCCAGTACACGACCTATGCATAAACACAAAAACTATCAAAATGGCCTACCAAACCCAGTACACGACCTATGCATAAACACAAAAACAATCAAAATGGCCTACCAAACCCAGTACACGACCTATGCATAAACACAAAAACTATCAAAATGGCCTACCAAACCCAGTAGACGACCTATCCATAAACACAAAAACTATCAAAATGGCATACCAAACCCAGTACACGACCTATGCATAAACACAAAAACTATCAAAATGGCATACCAAACCCAGTACACGACCTATGCATAAACACAAAAACTATCAAAATGGCCTACCAAACCCAGTAGACGACCTATGCATAAACACAAAAACTATCAAAATGGCCTACCAAACCCAGTAGACGACCTATCCATAAACACAAAAACTATCAAAATGGCATACCAAACCCAGTACACGACCTATGCATAAACACAAAAACTATCAAAATGGCATACCAAACCCAGTACACGACCTATCCATAAACACAAAAACTATCAAAATGGCATACCAAACCCAGTACACGACCTATGCATAAACACAAAAACTATCAAAATGGCCTAGCAAACCCAGTACACGACCTATGCATAAACACAAAAACTATCAAAATGGCATACCAAACCCAGTAGACGACCTATGCATAAACACAAAAACTATCAAAATGGCATACCAAACCCAGTAGACGACCTATGCATAAACACAAAAACTATCAAAATGGCATACCAAACCCAGTACACGACCTATGCATAAACACAAAAACTATCAAAATGGCATACCAAACCCAGTAGACGACCTATGCATAAACACAAAAACTATCAAAATGGCATACCAAACCCAGTAGACGACCTATTCATAAACACAAAAACTATCAAAATGGCCTACCAAACCCAATAGACGACCTATGCATAAACACAAAAACTATCAAAATGGCCTACCAAACCCAGTAGACGACCTATCCATAAACACAAAAACTATCAAAATGGCATACCAAACCCAGTAAACGACCTATGCATAAACACAAAAACTATCAAAATGGCATACCAAACCCAGTACACGACCTATCCATAAACACAAAAACTATCAAAATGGCATACCAAACCCAGTACACGACCTATGCATAAACACAAAAACTATCAAAATGGCCTACCAAACCCAGTACACGACCTATGCATAAACACAAAAACTATCAAAATGGCATACCAAACCCAGTACACGACCTATGCATAAACACAAAAACTATCAAAATGGCATACCAAACCCAGTACACGACCTATGCATAAACACAAAAACTATCAAAATGGCATACCAAACCCAGTACACGACCTATGCATAAACACAAAAACTATCAAAATGGCATACCAAACCCAGTACACGACCTATGCATAAACACAAAAACTATCAAAATGGCCTACCAAACCCAGTACACGACCTATGCATAAACACAAAAACTATCAAAATGGCATACCAAACCCAGTACACGACCTATGCATAAACACAAAAACTATCAAAATGGCATACCAAACCCAGTACACGACCTATCCATAAACACAAAAACTATCAAAATGGCATACCAAACCCAGTACACGACCTATGCATAAACACAAAAACTATCAAAATGGCATACCAAACCCAGTACACGACCTATGCATAAACACAAAAACTATCAAAATGGCATACCAAACCCAGTAGACGACCTATGCATAAACACAAAAACTATCAAAATGGCATACCAAACCCAGTACACGACCTATGCATAAACACAAAAACTATCAAAATGGCATACCAAACCCAGTACACGACCTATGCATAAACACAAAAACTATCAAAATGGCATACCAAACCCAGTACACGACCTATGCATAAACACAAAAACTATCAAAATGGCATACCAAACCCAGTACACGACCTATGCATAAACACAAAAACTATCAAAATGGCATACCAAACCCAGTAGACGACCTATGCATAAACACAAAAACTTTCAAAATGGCATACCAAACCCAGTACACGACCTAGGCATAAACACAAAAACTATCAAAATGGCATACCAAACCCAGTACACGACCTATGCATAAACACAAAAACTATCAAAATGGCATACCAAACCCAGTAGACGACCTATGCATAAACACAAAAACTATCAAAATGGCATACCAAACCCAGTAGATGACCTATGCATAAACACAAAAACTATCAAAATGGCATACCAAACCCAGTACACGACCTATGCATAAACACAAAAACTATCAAAATGGCATACCAAACCCAGTACACGACCTATCCATAAACACAAAAACTATCAAAATGGCATACCAAACCCAGTACAGGACCTATGCATAAACACAAAAACTATCAAAATGGCATACCAAACCCAGTACACGACCTATGCATAAACACAAAAACTATCAAAATGGCATACCAAACCCAGTACACGACCTATGCATAATCACAAAAACTATCAAAATGGCATACCAAACCCAGTACACGACCTATGCATAAACACAAAAACTATCAAAATGGCATACCAAACCCAGTACACGACCTATGCATAAACACAAAAACTATCAAAATGGCATACCAAACCCAGTACACGACCTATGCATAAACACAAAAACTATCAAAATGGCATACCAAACCCAGTACACGACCTATGCATAAACACAAAAACTATCAAAATGGCATACCAAACCCAGTAGACGACCTATGCATAAACACAAAAACTATCAAAATGGCATACCAAACCCAGTACACGACCTATGCATAAACACAAAAACTATCAAAATGGCATACCAAACCCAGTACACGACCTATGCATAAACACAAAAACTATCAAAATGGCATACCAAACCCAGTACACGACCTATGCATAAACACAAAAACTATCAAAATGGCATACCAAACCCAGTACACGACCTATGCATAAACACAAAAACTATCAAAATGGCATACCAAACCCAGTACACGACCTATGCATAAACACAAAAACTATCAAAATGGCATACCAAACCCAGTACACGACCTATGCATAAACACAAAAACTATCAAAATGGCATACCAAACCCAGTACACGACCTATGCATAAACACAAAAACTATCAAAATGGCATACCAAACCCAGTACACGACCTATGCATAAACACAAAAACTATCAAAATGGCATACCAAACCCAGTACACGACCTATGCATAAACACAAAAACTTTCAAAATGGCATACCAAACCCAGTACACGACCTAGGCATAAACACAAAAACTATCAAAATGGCATACCAAACCCAGTACACGACCTATGCATAAACACAAAAACTATCAAAATGGCATACCAAACCCAGTAGACGACCTATCCATAAACACAAAAACTATCAAAATGGCATACCAAACCCAGTACACGACCTATGCATAAACACAAAAACTATCAAAATGGCATACCAAACCCAGTACACGACCTATGCATAAACACAAAAACTATCAAAATGGCATACCAAACCCAGTAGACGACCTATCCATAAACACAAAAACTATCAAAATGGCATACCAAACCCAGTAGACGACCTATGCATAAACACAAAAACTATCAAAATGGCGTACCAAACCCAGTACACGACCTATGCATAAACACAAAAACTATCAAAATGGCATACCAAACCCAGTAGACGACCTATGCATAAACACAAAAACTATCAAAATGGCATACCAAACCCAGTACACGACCTATGCATAAACACAAAGGGAAAAGCTGAGACGGACACTGTATTACCTCCTTAACCTCGGGATTAGGCCGGCATTATTAAATCTGTAATCCTGGCCCTATAATTCTACCTCTCAGCCCCAATCTTTTATGAGGTAATAAACACCAAATTTTTAACTAAAGATCTGGAAAAAGCAGTTTCGATTGATAAATCACACTTGGTGATGAGTTCTTTTGTTTCTCGGGGGCCTCAGCATAGTGCTGTTGGCCCCCTGTTCTTGATTGTCTCTCTCTTTCTTGTTTGTTGTTGTTCTTTCTTTCTTTCTTTCTGTTGTCTTCGTTCTTCGTCTTTTCTGGTCGTGGTATCACACTTGTCTACGGACAATTCCGAATATGCTGCGACCGACAACGTCTGAGAGGACCATGAAAACTGTCAGGAGAGCGGAAGCCAATAAAACTGGATGTTGTTACAAGTACATTTTTTTTTTTTCTGCACGTATTAAAGCCTGTTGTCACTCGAGAGCTAGGGAAATGCACCTAACCACATCCTTAATTAATTATCAGTTAATTATTCTTTCAGGTTTTCTTTTTGTTTTCTTCCTGTTTTTTTTTAGCTAAAAGAGTATTGGGCAGGGTTAAGGATTCGATTAGATTTAGGATTGAGGATAAGGACGGGATCAGGGATAGGTATGTCAACGTACTCACCCCTAGCGCAAAGCACTTGGGGTGCGTACGTGCTTATAGCAATAGGCAATAAAAGTTACTATTTATCATATGCCATTCAAACTCACTGTGTAAATATTGTGATATCATTCAAATCTTCATTAAGATTTAATTAAAATCTGCATTTCGAAGAAAAAATGTCGACGACTGGGGCTACTTTTGTTGTTGTTTTTTCCAGCCCCAGTTGTGAGGAAATCTTGTTTGTATCCAATTTTTGTTTCAATATTTCTATATTCCTTTTTTAACGGCTGTTTTTGTAAAAGAATCCCACTATGCTGAAGCAGACCAGCGGGTAAGACATCAACAATGCTGCAGAGCCACCCTCAGGGCAGTGATGTTTAGTCCAAGGGGAACAACCAAGCTAATTATAAGAATTACGTGAAACGGGTATATTATTTCCCTTTTCACTATACTCCGTTTTCCTTTCAGAATTGTAAAAAAAATGATACATGTAAATTGTAATATCTACGCAAGTCAATGCGTCCAGCAAGCCAGTATCTCTTTCTATTCGAAGTCAGTATTTCTATAACTCCTCACACATTGGTTTCAAGCCGTGCAAAGTTATTTTTGGTGTGCTTTTATTATTATTAATATTATTATTATTATTATTATTGAACATTAAATTTTGTTTGTCCTTTTTTATATAGAATAACCAGCTATAGTTTCCAGGGCAAAAACGATGGGACCCGTGGGACACTGTGGTCTAGAAGCAAGGTGCTCGCCTCACATGCCGAAGGTACCGGGTTCGATCCCCGGTCGGTGCAGGAATGTTGGAATTTTTTTATTTTTTTTTTTTTGGCGGTTGAAAAAATGCCTGTGCCTGTTCCTATGGTAGGTAGGATCGAGCACCTAGTCGTCTGGGATAAGGACGAAAAAACTCGGGGGTCCCATGTGAACGTTGCGCACGTTACAGATACCTTGGCAGTTAAAAGTCGGGAAGAGCAGGCAGAACAACGCCGCTGCCAGGGCAAAATTCTAAAAAAAAAAAGCAACTAATTCCTACCACAAGTATGCACAGAAACAAGAAGAATGAAAATAAAACCAAGAAAAGTGTGGTGTAAATGCCAATGGCGGAACCTCCTGAAAAAAGACCTAGACACGGTGGATGGGTGGGTGGCCGGGGCCGGGGGGGGGGCGGCGGAGGTACCGTTTAAGGAAAAAAAATGAAGCAGTATGCTTTTCTTTCCTCAGTTTTCAGGATTCTCTTGACCCAAATGATGGACGTGACAAGTTGATATTAGGCCAATGTCAATGGCTGCAGTTAATCTGGGTACTCCTACATGATCTACATATTGAAGTTTGTCCCGCCAATGTGTGGATCAGTAGAAAATTGTTATTGTTGTTGTTGTTTCTGTTGTTGCTGTTCTTCTTATTGTTGTTGTTGTTGTTGTTTTAAGCAAAAATCGGGAGTGACGTTGCTTAACAGTATGTAATTATGTTTAATCCTTTTTTTTTTTTCATACGAAGAAAATACAAACATAGGCTGGAGTGTTGGAAATTCTCAGCAGCATTTCACCAATATCGTCTTTTATGTTAACTCTCTAAAATCCAAAGTCTCAAAAACGAAAACATGTTCAGGCACCGAAATGTGTCGGGCTTAACACAAACACCATCTTGAAGCGTCACATATTTGACTCATCTCGACGTAAATAGCCTATGTGGAATAAGACCTGAGAAGTTTGTAGAATAACAAAAATGAACGACAAAGCACTGAACACCCAGTTCGATTCACATTTTCAGCAAAATCTGTCTTTTTTTTTTTTTTTTGCTCCTGGGTTGATGAGATTTTTTAGACTATACTTGCAATTCCATGTTGGCATGGATTTCTTTTCATGGTTTTCATTTTTTTTTTTTCCTTCTAATGCAACCCCCATGCCCCCACATCGACTTTGTGATCAGTTTCTGTGCATTTTATGGTAGTAAAATGTCTCCATTTGAAACTTGTAAAATCGCATTGCTGTAGTTCTGCTAATAACTGAGCTATAGGCATGGTTATCTCCCTAGAGCAAAATAACCCAAATCTCCCCGGCATGGGGGTTTTACATAGGCGGCAGTGAAGGAGTTAAATCCATTTGCTACGTGAGCTACACTTTTTCCAAGTTAATTGCAGGTGTTGCGAATTCTGAACAACGCACATTAGCAATATACTGAAGAAGACTTGAAGTAACATGAAATTAAACTGTTTATTGACAAAGAAACGACTGATTCGTGAGGAAACTTCTTCTCCTTCATGTGAATGAATGAATGACTACCTGCCCCGCGTGCTTCATGTGAGTGAATGAATGACTACCTGCCCCGCGTGCTTCTTGTGAGTGAATGCCTGACTACCTGCCCCGCGTGAGTGACCTTTTTTCCCTTCTCTACTTCCGCCCGAGCGAAGAAGTAAACAAACCAGATAATGGGATAAAATAAGCCAAACAGAGTTAGCCGCGGTGCCAATTTGGGAGATTTCTTCTGATATGCAACATACTCCCCACCTTGGACTACTAAATACATGTATAGAGTCCAAAATAAACACAAATGACTCAAGGGTAAGTGCACATGAAGGCTATAAAACCTCCAATACTAAATAATTCAAACTCACATTTGGGAAAGAGAAGCAACCGCGACTGATTACGGTACATCAATATGTGTATTGAGTAATGTGGTGTCAAAGAGAATGTAGAATTTACATGTAGTGTAGAAATGCAGTGTCTTGCAACTTTAAACAATATTAAAGCACTGCCAGTCACTCTTCCTTCACACACACGTCTATTTATATTCCGGAAGACTGCCGGCTTAAGTTTCTAAACATGAAAGCAAAGTGAATAAATCAAACAGTATGATTTCAAAGTAAATCATTAAATCAAATAAAAGTAGAGAAAGTACCCTCTCAATCTGATTTCACGCACCCAGAGTGAAAACAAATCCAGCGTATCTACACCCCAAATGAAGGGGAAATGTTTAGTCTTAACTGAAATGAATAATTCTTGCAACTTTAGAAACGTAAGAGACTGGACTTCTTCTGAAACCTGAGTCACGAATGGCAAGAAATTGACACTAATGAACAAAAAATTGCAAGCTGATGACATGTTTCTTAAAGCCTTACTGTTTTTTCAACACAAAGTTGTATCAAAGTACACATGAATAAGATAAAATTATGGTATACTTCATAACATAGAACAATAACAATATATGTAACAAGTAACAATGGACTCATAGGAAATCCCCGACAGAAATGCTGATGATGCCGATATGTAGGATGAGTTGGGAGAGCAATTGAAGGTTATCATAGACTGAAGCATAACGTTGAACATAACGGTCAGAGATGTCCATCAGAATCCAGAGCAACAAGATGTTTAGTGATAACGATAACAGAATTGTGTACTACTACTACCAGATTTAGTAAAAGACCTTAGATTTACACAAATAGCATGATCTACAAATCTAAAACGGTCCTGGGGCGGACGGTTCGACCAGCTCTAGTGGCAACCGATTTGTCACTTTCAGCTACCTTGCCATTACCTGGTTGGTTAACTGTAGAGTTTCTCTCTGCTTGTTCTCTCTGCCGAGAAGGAACGTCAACTTCATGAGGGTAGTCATCTGTGTCTCTCAACATAGACAAATCAGAATCTGACTCACCTGATTGTAGTTCCAAACTGTGAATTCTCTGGATAGACCTGACTAGCAACCCGCTGGCAGTCCGAACTTCTACTGTTCGAGGGATACCATCTTTACCAGTGAAGAGTTTGGTCACAACACCTATGGGCCAATGGAGACGCGGTGTGTTGTCCTCCCGTATTATTATCACCATACCTTCCTTGATAGAACCTCTGCGACCATTGGTCTTCACTTGGGGAAGATTGCGAAGATAATCCTGGCTCCAAACCTTCCAAAACTGAGTGAGAGTTGCTTGTTGAGCAAAGTACTGTTCGGTTACAACCTTCTGATTAACTGAAGAAGAAAGGGCATCCATGGGTAACATATGACATCCCTTACCGAGAAGAAAATGAAAGGGTGTAAGAATCTTGTTTTCTTCCGCATCGTCATGTACAGCAGTCAAAGGTCGGGAGTTGATACATGCCTCAACTTCCTGTAAAAGAGTGTCTAATTCAGTCCTCGGAAGAGAACTACCACCAATTGTTTTCCTCAAGATGGATTTGACACTACGAACCATCCTCTCCCACCAGCCTCCCCACCATGGGGAGCGAGGAGCTATAAATTTCCAACTTGGACACATGGTTCCAAATGCCCTTGTAAGCTCGCGAGACCCACTAATGAAGGTTTTTGCATTGTCTGAATAGATAATGGTGGGCATACCTCTTCTTGCCACAAAACGGCGAAAGGCCATAAGGAAATCAGACAGTTTAAGAGACATCACTAACTCAAGATGGATGGCTCTCACCACGCCACAAGTGAAGAGAAGAATATAAAACTTCTGATCCTTGTAATCGGAACAATACAAAGGTCCTGCGAAGTCGAGACCAGTGACTGAGAAGGGTGTGGCTTTTGTTACCCGTGATTCTGGTAATGGAGCAAAAGGTTCATTGCAAGGACCAGCATCGAAACGCTGGCAATGAAAGCACTCTCTCTTGACTTGTCTTGCCAGAGCTCTTAAGCCAATGATCCAAAATTTGTCTCTCAAAGAAGACAACATCAAGCCAACCCCAGCATGTTTGAAAGTTTGGTGGTAAAACCTAGTCAACAAGAGGGCCACATGACCTTTGGGCAAAATGATAGGGTGTCTTTCATCAAAGGACAAGGCTGAGAACTGGAGCCGTCCTCCCATCCTCAGTAATCCCTTTTCATCCAGAAATGGGTGCATCTTATAAAGAATGGAGCTCCTGGGAATTTCCTTTCCCTCTTGCAAAGATCTGATGTCAGAACAATAGTGTTCTCGCTGAGTCACCCAAAACAATTTAGTCTCAGCATCTTTCAGTTCTTCTGTCTTTAGATGCCTGGAGGCTTTGCGAGCACGGCGTCCAGATAAATTTCCAAAGAAACGGTAAATCCACGCTAGGATCTTGACTGATTTGGACAATGTGCTCCAGCGTTCCACTGGAAGGACTGGGGAGGTAAGGGTGTCGCTATGACAGACTGTCGTTGCCAACCCCACTTCCTCCTCCAAACCCACCTCAGCGTCCACCACAGAAGACAGGTTATGTTCTTGTTCAGTGATGACGTCGTCAAAATGTAGCCAACTAGGGCCCCTCAACCACATACAAGAAGCAATCAACTGGGAGGCCGAAAAGCTTCTAGTGACGAAGTCTGCAGGATTGTCTGTTCCTGCACAGTGAGACCAGCAACTGGGGTCGGTGACACTTTGGATCTCCCTCACTCGATTGGCCACAAAGCATTTCCATTTGTCGGCCCTGCTCTTAATCCAACTCAAGGTAATCATGGAGTCAGTATAGCAGAAATAAGTACATTCAGTACCCACAATGTGAGACTCTTGAATGAATTTCAATGTTCGAGCACCAAGCAGTGCTCCCATCAGTTCCAAACGAGGTAACGTAATCCTTTTCACAGGGGCAACTCGCGCCCTGGAAATCATAAGAGAGACATGATACCCATTTTCGTCCTGCACTCGGAGATATGCACAACAGCCATAACCTTTCTCCGAAGCGTCACAGAATATGTGGATCTCAGGGTTGCTCCCTGTACTCCATGAGCCATGCACATAGCAACGAGGAATGTTCCATGTTTGCAATAAAGCAAGATCTTCAAGCCAACCATGAAATTCATCACTGATGGATGGGGGGACCTCCAAATCCCAATCTATCCCTAATAGCCACAGTTCTTGAAATAAGAACTTTGCTCTAATGGTAAAGGGAGTGAGAAACCCAAGAGGGTCAAACAAACGGGCAATAAAACTGAGAACAACTCTCTTAGTGATAATGAGTCCAGATGGAATCTCAAGACTGGTGAACGAAAAAGAGTCAAGAGCACAGCTCCACTTCAGTCCGAGTACCTTTGAAAAGTCTGATTCCAGGTTTGAGAAGTTCTTTTCCACACCACAAAGTTCATCTTTGTTGGAAGACCACTTGGTCAAGCACATGCCAGCACTAGATAAGATGTCTCTAGCTTCGGAGATGATAGAGTGAGCCTCCTCAAGAGAATCAGCCCCTGACAGAAAATCATCAACATACAGATTGGTTTGTAACTCTGAGATAGTCTTACCAACAGGAAATTTCGACAAATGATGTTGAATTGTGGCATTCAACAGGAACGGACTTGCCTTGTTGCCGAAAGGCACTCTGTCAAATTTCATTACCTTTGTTCGGTCACCAAATCTCCACAAGAATCTGTGAACATCTTGATCTTTGAGGTCTACTCTGATCTGCAGAAAGGCCTTGGTGATGTCAGCAGTGATAGCTATGGGAAACCTCCTGAATCTCATGAGAATAGAAACAAGATTTGGAATCAAACAAGGACCCTTTTCTAGACAATCATTGAGAGAAATCCCATTAAAGCTTGAGGCTGATGCGTCAAAGACTGGTCTTACCTTTGTTGTTGAACTTGACTCTCTTACAACAGGTCTGTGGGGCATGTAATAAATCGGACGAGAACCGTGTTCTTCCTCAGGGGCAATTTCCTTGATGATTCCCAAACTCTCTAGCTCAGCCAAAACCTCATTATACTTACTGTCAAGTTCAGGATCACGGGCCAATCTGCGTGTCAAACTGTCCAAACGCTTCTCCGCTAACGGCTTGTTGTTCAACAGCTGACTCCTCATGACCTCGGACTTCCAGGGCAAGCTCACAGTGTACCTACCATCTTCATACCTAACGGTTCGGTTAAAGTCTGCGAGCACTGTATCGTCTGTCGTCTCTGCATAGTCCTTGACTCCAACAGAGTCCAGTTCCCATAAACTCCTGATAAGGCTATCTGACACAGAGGTGGTGTTAGTGTGACAAAGAAACTGAGAGGAACATATGTTACCTTTCCCGACACTAGGCCAGGTTCCTGATAAGATCCAACCCAAAGAGGTCTCCTGAGCCACTAACCCGACAGATGAATGGACATAATTCGGCTTCATAAACTGCCAATAGTGATCAATTCCTATCAGGATGTCAATCTTGATAGGATTGTCTGCTGAAAAATTCTCTGTGAAAGGTAAGCCAACAAATACCCCCATGTGCGAATCAGGTATTCTTGTTCTAAACATAGGTGCACAGATAGAATCAATCTCAATCAAATGTAGATATTGGGCAGGTGTGCCGAGAGCCAGTCTGTAAATGTTACGAGGGTTTTCTTTACCTGGTTTCCCTCTCCCAAAACAAGAATAAGAAACTGACTCTCGACACAACGGCCCAAGACCCAACTCATGTGCTAGACGTCTAGTAATGAATGACCTGTCGGCACCACTGTCGAATAGGATGGACACGCTGAGGCTCCCCACCTTACAATGAACTGTTTGCATAAGAGTTGTGGCACCCAAGGTTTGTGAATGTGTGTAATTGATGCCAACTACGTGCCCATCCGCACCGACAGAAGCCCCGGCAGATCCAACTTTCCCTAAGGGAACTTTAACATCCTGACTAGGATAAATACTTTTCACTGTGGTATCTATACCATGATCCGAGTGAATAAAACGCTTGCAGAGGAGTCTGTGGTGTTTTCCTCTACACAAACCGCACTGTCTCTTGCAGTCTCTGGCGATGTGATTACCACTTAAACAAATAAAACAACGTTTTAGGTTTCTTAGTTTGCTCTTCCTTTGTTGTACATCCAAGTTATGTAGCTGAGCACAATCTGATGAGAAATGGTTTTCGTTGCAAAACACACATCTTACGTTTTTCTCATGAGTATTAGTAGAGTTCGAGGCACTGGGAGGTCCACCTGTACCCGTGTTGATGGACAGCGCAGCCCCTGTTTGTCGTCTTCTTGCCCCTTCTGAGGACGACTCCGTTGTTGATTTGGTGGAGGGAACGAAATTGTGTGCCCTTTCTCGCCTCCTTATCTCGTCGTAAATAAAGCTCATGAGGAAGGCAAGGTCTCCTTCCTTCCTCTCTCCCACCCTCGCCCACTCTAGACGGATGTCTGCTGGAAAACGGTGCAAGATGAGTGGAGTGAGAATTACCCCGTACGTGTTTTGTGAGATACCAAGGTTTTCCAAGCTCCTCACGTGGGCCTGCAGCTCGTCATGCAAGGCCCACAAGCTGTTGCCTCCCTTCCGAGGTTGACTTGTGGCCAGAAGTTGGCTGATGTGGCTGAAGATAATTCTTTCTTTTCTGCCAAAACGTTTGTGTAGGATGTCAACGGCAGTGTCGTAGTTTTCGGCTGTGGTCTGCAGACCCTTGATGGCTGCTGCTGCCTCGCCCTTGAGTAGGGACTGCAGGTACGTAAATTTTGTGATTTGAGCCAGACCAGTTGAAGTATGGACCACTGCAGCAAATCTGTCCCAAAACGATGTCCATTCTGTCACTTCCCCACTGAACTTGGGAAGCTCAAGTTTAGGTAATTTCGCTGTGGCTTGTGATGGTTGGTGGGCATCTGCCGACGCTATTGAGACACGATCCGACACCAAATCAATTTCATTAGGTGGTCTGACACTTGCGGAGATTACCTCTTGGGCCTTGAGGTAGACTGTGCATGCAGCGTCTCTGTAGTCTGCTGATGTTGCAATGTCACCCTCCAGATCGTCAAGGTTGATGACTGCTTCGACGCTAGATTGAGCAGTGTCGAACTTGTCAAGCCTTGCTTGAAACTGGGTTACGTGGAATCTTACTTGTGGAAGATCTCTCTTTGCTGCATCAAGCAAGGCCTGGAGAATATTTGATTCTCTGGTAAGCCAACTTTTGGCTGACGTGCGCAAACGTTGAGCTTGTTCGAGCGTTAGGTTTTCTGCCATGACGTGATAATGTCTAGGAAGATGTAACTAAACTAAACAGGTGTCTGTCCGAAGATCAGGTTACTGATGAATGATGAATGAAACCAGACCTACTCGAATCCAGATCTAGATCTAGGTTTGGAGACTTGAAAATGAAACCGATTCAACTTCTTAGTAGTCTGTAGGCTAGACTACAAATGTCAATGATGAATATGATAATGAAAAGACCGACATCGTTTACTTAACTGTTTGAAGCACTCTTCATCGACTGCTACTGGGACAGGGCTTGGCTTACGTGATCTGATGGAACTGGAATGTTCTCAACGAAACTTCCCGGGTTTCGGCACCATGTTGCGAATTCTGAACAACGCACATTAGCAATATACTGAAGAAGACTTGAAGTAACATGAAATTAAACTGTTTATTGACAAAGAAACGACTGATTCGTGAGGAAACTTCTTCTCCTTCATGTGAATGAATGAATGACTACCTGCCCCGCGTGCTTCATGTGAGTGAATGAATGACTACCTGCCCCGCGTGCTTCTTGTGAGTGAATGCCTGACTACCTGCCCCGCGTGAGTGACCTTTTTTCCCTTCTCTACTTCCGCCCGAGCGAAGAAGTAAACAAACCAGATAATGGGATAAAATAAGCCAAACAGAGTTAGCCGCGGTGCCAATTTGGGAGATTTCTTCTGATATGCAACAGCAGGAAAGCGTAGTTTGAAACCTGTGCCTTTTCATAATATCCTTGCTTCTTCTTGCTGCTGTCATGAATCACTCTTCTTGTTTTTTTGTCGTTGTTGCCCATGTTATCAGTGGTAGTGATTGGGGGGGGGGGGGGGGGGGGGATGCGGCGACCAGCATGATATTTCAAAATTTTTATTTTCATTTAAAAAAAAAAAAACCGTTACCTTTGGTAAATTGAATATCTCATTTTCAACACTTGATCGTCCGTTAGTATCTTGCCAATTGAAGCAATGGACCGACCTTTCTCTCTCTCCCTGTGTCTACCGTACACACACACATTCACACTCTACTTTCTCTCCCGTAATTCTGTTTTTGTCTCTCTCATAGGCCTGCAGATCCATGAAAGAATTATTTTCTGACGTGGTCCTGCAGCACATGTTGTCATTTCTGAAACAGGTCGAACTCTACAAGTTGAGTCAACAAACTTTTATCACATTTACAAAATCCACAGATATAATTTACCATATTAGCCTTTTCCCGTTAAGATTTTTAATACTGGCCTTTTCCCGTTAGATATTTAACGTCACTTTTATCTGATCTTACCTTTTGGCATCTGAGAGCTGAACGCTAGCCCAACAGACATAACGAAAAAACCGTGAGAGGTGCAAAGTGGTCGTTAACGCGCCGATCCACCGTTAAACCCAAACTCAAACTCGAACTCTCATTCAAACAAGCACCCTTGAACACCATCATGCCACACAACATCGTAAAACACATAACAACATAATAAAGAAACGATTTGCAACCAAATTCTGAATGACGCAGGCATTTTATTTGTGTATCACTGGAAACATAATCACGTTCACATAAAGGCAAATTCTGCGGGTAACAAGTCACATCGTTATCAATATATACAACGGTCGGTAATCAGTCCCATCTGCTAAATCAAACATAATTATATACAGGCAGGCTACATAATAATGAGTACATTTGATCAATTCACCAGAACAAATCATACATTTCCACTATCACAGGAAATCATGATAGAAACAGACTTGACAGTCCTAGCAGGCAATGTCTGTGATGACTGGAGCAAATTAGGAAATTAAATTTTAGTAGAGTTTATTAGGGTCATGCAGCCAAAACATTTACAGTAAAATTTTCGTTACCTGTAATCTGGCCAACTTCCGAAAAGCCACTGCAGCCACGGCATCATTGAAAACGTTATTGTGGCCAATTATGTGAGCATAATCCCAGCCATAACCCTAACCCTAAAATTTCTAAACAAAATCACTGTGCAAACAAAGCCTCATTTGGCCACATGGAGCAAATAATCACTGCACTAAATTTGTCCCAAATCAGCCCTTTTCGGGGCTACAAAAACAACAGCCCTATTGAGGGCTCAAAAAGCCTTTTTCAAAGCTAAAAGAAGAAGAAGAAGACCTAGACAAGCTCGGAAAAAATAACAACTACAACAACAAGAAAAAGTGAGACAAGCAAATTAAGGTGAAAATGCCAAGGGCAAATAAACCTCACCTACAAAAAAACTACACTCCATTAAATTTCTTCCCTAGGAAGTCAGGAAATCTGCCACTTACTTGGTTTTCCTTATTATAGTTTTAACCTGTCACTTACTTGGGTTTCCTGATTATCATTTCAACCTGTCACTTACTTGGTTTTCCTGATTATACTTTCAACCTGTCACTTACATAGTTTTTCTGATGAGATTTTTAACCTGTCACTTACTTGGGTTTCCTGATTATATGTTCAACCTGTAACTTACATGGTTTTTCTGATAACAGTTTTAAGCTGTCACTTACTTGCTTTTCCTGATTAAAATCTTAACCTGTTTCTTGTGATTAAATAAAATTATCTTTTCTGATGAATCAAGAGTAAGAAGAACCAAGAAAGAAAAAAAATGAAGTTTAAAATTTCGAAGTCATTTCGTGTACAAGAACATCTATATGACAACAGTGTAAACAATGACTGATGACACAAAATAAGGAGCTGCATGGGAGAAGGAAATGAATCCAACATGATGGAATAGAAGCCAATCAATAACAACACTATTTCTCAAAGATCATAGTGAAAAGAAGAGAAAATCTTCAGAGTTTAAGCAAATGAGATGAAACACAAGTAGGCCTATAATCAAGTATATCATCCAACAGTAGGCCTACTCTAAGTAATCGAATGCATTTCATCGGATTCAGAAAATCCAAAAGAAGAATAAATAAATTATGAATACTGCAATGCCAATTCTTGAAACTCAATGAAGACAACAGCTTTAGGCCGAAGTCCTTCAAGAAACAAAGATCTTTAAGGCCTGAAACTCTGTTTTGACACTGCAATTCTTTAACTCTTTACTTGCCAATACTGGAAAGTTACAATTTTCAACTTCCCCTCACTTTTAGATAATGATAGCTACACTAAGTTTCAAGCCGTTGGGGAGAGTCTAAGTAGAGAAACATTAATTTTCTGCTGAGGACCTTCACTTTTCTATATTTTTATAAGTAACATTGACAGTTGACAGTTCACGAGTCTGCAGTGCTGGCAGTGAAAGTGTTAAAATGACAAGGTCTTATCTCCACTTTTTGGCTGAACTGAGTTCCATACTACTTCTACAGGCCTTCGGCTTTGTGTGTCAAAGTATCAGGCCAAGATTGATGTGTAATTTGTAAGAATTACTAAAACAAAAAAGAGTTGTATCTCTATAAGCTACGAGCACATGAAACTTCTATCATCAATTTCTCAAAAGTTGATGGAAGGGAATTGGAACTTTGTCATTCTAAGAGGATGATTACTTATCCATGTGACCACCACAGCATGCAAAAAACATTTCCCTCTATCTCTCAAGCAGTGTTAATAAGGTTTTCTATTCCACTCTTTTGAACTGCTGACAGAATGTAGTATCTGCTCTTTATATCAACAAATTTTCATACCTGGACAACGCTTCAGATACTTCTGTTGTCAACACTTCAATACTGAAATGGAAAAGCCACTCATCCTGCAGCCCTTGAAAAGAAATTCTAATTCATTTTCATTCTCTATCAAGAAAACATAAATAAAAAGTGAAAGCAACGTAACCTTACACAGACAAAGGAAATCAACTGACATGAAATAAGAATAATATTTAATCATGTGAGAGTCACAATCGAGGCAATCAAGAATCTGATTTTTTTTTAAAAGTGGCATAAAAGATTGCCATCAAATGTTTGATGGACCCAAGAGATAGTGAAACAAATGCTCTCGTGCACTTGAGATAATCAACAAATTTGGCATGATTTTAAGAGGGGGAGGGGGAAATCAGGACTCGGTGGGGGAAAGAGAGATGGGAGGGGTAGGAGAGAGGAGAAGAAGAAGGGGAAGCAGGGAGAGAAAATGGGGACGAAGATAGTGTAAGGGTTTGGGGGGGGGGGGGGGGGGGGGGAGACTGTTCGTGTATCAGTCCAAACAATACAGTCATCCAAAAAAATCAATTGCAGTAAGGCTAGGGAAGTCAGAGGCAGAAATCTGACAATAAAAATATGTTCTTTAACATGATACTGTCACACAATTTTTGACTTAAAACATCAATGCACCCATGCAGTTTAGACAGAGGGAGAGGAGCAAACAGGCTTATCCCAGGCAATGTTGGATACCTTATAATCTAGTTTCTGATAACAGCCTGTTCTGGTCTCAAGACACCCATGTCTGAAGCCCCAACATTCAGGGATCAACTTAAACATTTATTTAAACCGTAAGGCATATCAGCAGCTCCAAATAATTCAGTAATATACAAAGAATAGACTAAAATGCACTCCTTACACGTTATATAATACAAAGTCAAACAGTAATGAAAACAGCATTAAGAGTCCTATGCAATTCCACAGTCCAAAACTGAACTAGTGCATACATTTCAGTTCCATCAAGGATACCAGATACAATTAGATGAGACAGCTCAGTTGTTCAGCATTCAAAGATTTGGCACCACCACCTAACAGCGAATGCGTGGAAGTCATGAACAATGCCGTATTTCACAAAGCCAATATAGGGGAAATACTGAATTTGTTCATTGTTCAACTATTGCTGTAAGCCTTGATTGAAGTTACTTATTTAGTAATTATAACTTCCATCACTATAAGAAAACCCTGGCTAGTTGTTTTTTTAAGAAGCAGTAGCACTGTAACAAATCCCCCATCATTTACAAAAAAATTATCATTATATCAAGCATTCTTTTCATGGAATGCGCCTCCGATCAGTGCGCAAACTGTGTGCACGCTTTTTTTACAGATGCGAAGAAGGGAATGTCTCATTAATTTTATTGTATCTAGTATCTTTGGTTCCATTCAAACAAATGATAAACAACAAACAAAACTTAGCAAAGAACTGTGAAAGAGATGACGGGGAAGAAGGAAAGAAGACTAGCAGCTTTGCTAAAGTACTAATGTAACATGCAGTTTTCTAGCTTACAATCTCGCTATCACAAACTATGACTATTCAGGACTGCTTTGGGTGAAATAGCAGTTAAATAGTTTTTGCAAATTAGGCTTAGACTAACTAAGTTACATATGAATTATTCTAATATGCAGAGCCTTTGGGTTTACATTGCGTAAAGCTCTGAACTGTCCATGACTAGTGCTACATGAAACGAGTGTTGATTGGGGCAAAACAAGATTTGAACGAACACCTGGTCTTTCATAAATGGAATTCACCAAGTGAATGTAAGTCAGTTTGTTAATGACCGGAATGTATAGCCTGAATTCCTTTAACCTTTTCACATCACCTCACACCTTTCAGATGCAGGCTGTTTTGCAACCCATCGATACGCCAGTCGTCCGCAAGATGCAGCCACTCACATGCCCGTTCATGGCACCCCGTACCGCATCATTTCATAGCACACATTATTATATGTTTTGGGTGTATTTGTAAACATATGACTGTCATTATTAATCATTAATAATGAGATTATTCTTCTCTGCTTGATATGAAATATCATACTCTAGCTTTATCAGAAGATTTTACATGAATTTCAAAAAGAACCAAAATAGTGCCTACACAGGTAACAGCCACTATAAAGAAGGAATGGAAGTGGGCGTGTGAGAGTCGTGATTCTTGTGATGTGAAAAGGTTAAAGACTTGAATGAAAGTTTTGAACCTTGCCCAACAACCCATTTCCGTCTATTTACACAGTAGTTCAAGCACAGTTCATGTATCAGTCCAAACAATACAGTCATCCAAAAAAATCAATTGCAGTAAGGCTAGGGAAGTCAGAGGCAGAAATCTGACAATAAAAATATATTCTTTAACATGATACTGTCACACAATTTTTGACTTAAAACACCAATGCACCCATGCAGTTTAGACAGACTCTAAAAGAAATTTCTTTCTTTTAGTATCTGTGATTGTTTACATGATTGTTTTTTTTCCCTCACCCACCAATTTTCTCTGTGTTTCATTTTTCATTTATTATTTACATGTTCTCTTTCACACTCTCTCTCTCTCTCTCTCTCTCTCTCTCTCTCTCTCTCTCTCTCTCTCTCTCTCTCTCTCTCTCTCTCTCTCTTTCTCTTCCTCCGCTTCACGGTTGCTCAGTAACATATAACCCAACCATAATTACAATTAAGCAGTGATGAATGCTTTGACAAAAACATATTTGCTTTTAAGGAAACAGTGGATTTCATCTACATTTACATTTGTACAAACCATATATGTCACATTACCAAAGAGAATGCATCATATTTAAGCACTGATCATTCTGAATCTTGCCTTTACTTTCTATTTATAAGAAAGCATGCTCAGTTTTCCAATTAACTAAAAACTATTTAGCGCACTCATCTTTTGACAAACTTTCACATAATTCAGTGGGTTAAAAAAAAAATATTCTCTGAGCTAGGAGGTAATACAAATCGATATTTTTTTTCTTTCACAACTGCATTTTCTAAACAAAGATCTAGATTTTCCTCCAGATTCCAAATAATTAATTGCAACACATGCGTTTCAAATATCACAATTTCTGCAGTTGAGTTATTCTCTTTCACCACTGCAATAGTGTCAATAAAATCCCAAACTGTCCACAGTATATTTCAAACATCCTAAGATTCATTATGATTTATCATTTCACAAACAACAATGGGATTCATTTACCATAATTATTATAGTCATTGACACATACATTTCCCATACATCTCTGGTGAGGTCTCTGTCACAAAGATATGCAATTTTGACTGTCCTTTTTTCAGCAATTTACAGCACATAATACAAATGCATGTTGTTGTTGTTTACCAATTTAAATGACAGTTAAAGGCAAAATGTCTCAGATAGCACAGGCACCCGTGGCCATTCAACCACCAGGGCAATCCAACACTCCCTCCATTTAGCATCAGGTCTGACTGTCAATTTCATCACTTATTTACATTCATATATATATATATAAATTAATTTACAACAGTCTGTTCACCTGCATGATATGGATCGGGAAATAAACTTCTCATTTGCAATAACTTTCCACACCTATTTGATCAGTTTCAGGTGACAAAGATTACTTTGATACAACTGAGACTGAATCACTGAACTGATGTTTAAAAGTCTTTTGATATTAACACTTCGGTTGCTGATTCTTTGTAGAGAAATGTTCCCTTCCTTGCTGAGGTATCTGGGAACTGCCAAAGAAAACTGGCGTGTCTCACTTTAAAAAAACTGTCCATTTCTTAACCAATAGATCTGCAATATTCAAACATTCATGCTGGTTTTGTAAATGGATTGAGTGTACAGACATAAAATCAAGACTTTTCGGAAAGTGCATCAGACAGTTATATTCCATGGAAACAAATGTAAACAATCTCAGTTTTAGAAAAACAAAGGTTGAAAGATACTCAAGCAGCATCATAGAGGTTCAAAAAAATTTGCCACCTGCAGAGAGCAGTTGTTTTTTTTTACACTTTCAATGACGCTTTTTCCCAGTTCATCTTGAGTCGAACATCACAACCAAAGGCAATACCGGTAATATGACTTGAGTCAAATTTAGCAACCAAAGTGTTATACAAAAGCTATTTATATGGATTTCCACACAGAAAAACACCAATTTCTAGTACCAAAAGATTTGATAGCATAACCTTCAATACTGACGACCTGATGGAAGGTTCATGTCTATGAAACTTTATTAAATCCAGGTAATGTAGGTTCTTTTCTGGATTGTAAGAGGAGAAATCGGGGCTCTTTTTGATCTGGAATGCTTTTGGGATCTGTGTGGATGGGTGTTGGTGTTTCGACCGGAATCCATCAGTTGTGCCGACGAAGAGGTCATAGCTATAACACCATCAGATTGAGATGACTGGCTGTGCCTGTGATGGTGGTTGTTGGAATGATGGCGATGGTGATGATGATGGTGATGATGATGATGATGATGCTGTTCACGCTGATTAGGGGATGGACTCTGGCTCAAGAGATCAGCATGCTGCGAACAGTTTGAGTTATCACTGTTGCATTCTGAGGGTTCTCCGGAAGAAGAATAGTAGTTGTGAATGTCGTTATGTCCACTCCATAATTCACCTTCACTGATAGAATCTGAATCGGCATTGTATCCCGCAGGTGGAGGGTTCACTATTACATCAGCTAAGTAGGACATTGGAGTTCCAGCCCCTGTCCATCCTTCTGTTTCGCAAGATCTAACTCTGGCCACCCCCCAGGGTTCAAAGTTCTCAACTTCCAGTGCTAGATTTTCATAAGTAGGTGGAGAATACTCTTTGAAAGGGTTGTCTTCGCTGTAAGGAGGGAGAGTGGCTCCATACGGAGGGTTGTACTCTTCCAAATCTGATAGAGGAGCACCTCTAGCCATCTGGCGACGACGCTACGAAGATAAAAGAAAAATATGTATAAAAGTCAGAAGACAGAAATGACAGAAGAAATAATTAAACTGTTAACTTCAGAAATCAGAAGAATTCTTTGACATGCTGACAAGTTAATAGGACGATGAATGTGCTTTATTCGGTAAGAACAATGAAGACAATTCCTCTGCTCCCACCAATGGTCAACTAAATAAACAATTTTTGCAGTAACTTTCATATTGGACTAAACAAAACAAAAATTGTAAATGAAATTTAAAAAAAAAAAACGGCAATGAAACAGGCACAGTGAAGTAGATGATAGAATAACTATTCCATAAAGGGACACAACCACGTCGTGTCTTGAAAAATTTTATTCTTACTTCCCTTGCCTAGAATCGCATGCTTCACAGTATGTACTGTCGTGGTGATGTATCTGACACTCTTCATCTTTGCTCAAGTCAAAATGCAAAATAAGTGGTCTTGTCCACATCATACGCTCTGCTATTTTTTACGGAAAATGACGAATCACTAACTCTCTTTGCCTCTACAGCGGTGAGGAGCGGAGCGGAGCAGAAGAGATGCAGTGGACAAGTGTACAGAGGCAAAGAGGATTGTACTTTTCATACGTCATTTTCCGTATCAAAAAAAGCGGAGCGGACGCTGTGGACAAGGGCAATTAGACTTTCAATGAACACTGTCCTATGAACTGGCTTCATGATTAATAAACCTACCCGATATGAATAGCTTGCAATGCCATCAACTACATGCACTATTCAAGGTTTCAAGACATGAATAATAAACATCAAGTGTGATAAAGAGTAAATAAATTGATCGGTTCAAGAGGTTTTGCCATCTGTACCAATGCTTACCGGTTTAAATAAAAACTCATAAGTCCCTCGTCCTTCTGAAAGTTCTTGGTATTGGGACACTACACAGGCAAAGCAGTAACACTGAAAGTGAAAGACAAAATAAATCATGATATGATATTATGGTTATAATGGCACGGTCATTCTACAATTGCCTAAGTCATTTTTTGGTGTTTTTTCAAAATCAAAGAAACCTTTACTTCGAATATAAGGTGGTAGCTGTCGTTAGAAAAGAGTAGTATTTTACATACAACGTTGTGGCTGAGCAGTGACCACAACTCGGTGCTTTCTTTATTTGGCTTTGTAATTGAGCTACGTTCCCCTAAAGACAGCCTAAAATGGTGATTTAGGTGGACGTGGGTTTTCCCTTAAAAACTCATAAGTCAACGAAATGAAACAATGTAACTGTTGAAAGGCGCAACGTGATTGTATGACTTAGGGTAGCCACACAAAGGCCACCGAATTCGGTCACCGAGACACTAGGCGCTTTAGGTGAGAAGAATTGCACTATATAAACGGACCGAATCTAGGTGGGCTCTATGTGCAGTTGTTGAAATTATATAGTGCAATTCTTCTCACCTAAAGCGCCTGGTGGCTCGGTGACCGAATTCGGTGGCCTTTGTGTGGCTACCCTAAGGTGAGCATTTCATCTCAAAACACACACAAAAAATGACATAGGCAAGTGTGGAATGAGCATGACGATAATGGTCAGTTTCAGAAGTATTAACTCATCAAGAAAGGTTAAAAATGTAGAACTACTTAATTCCATTTGAAGTACGCCGTGGAACATTACGAAATATACAAATCTACTTCTTTGATAAAATGACAGAGGGCTTTATTCAATACTGTGGGAATCTACCCACCCAGCAACCATAATTCATAGAAATCCGTTTGCACATTGGAGTGACGTGGTACTTACGTAGATCCACTGATTACAACATTGCACGGCCGTCGGTTTCCCTGCAGTAATACTACAAATCCTACAGAAATCTACATCGAACGGACATTGGGTTGCTCGCTAGTTGGACACTTCTGAGCCATAACAACTGTACATCATGATTGTCAGGTGCAATATTTTCAATGTCATGACCATTTAACGAAGTCTCAATATTTCTCACAGAATAGACCAAACAAGAAAAAAAATGCATCCTCTTTTACATGCAAGAAACCTTCAGTTATGCTTGCTTTTTTACCGGTTTATTCTGCAGGGGTTCTGGCTTTGATCGTGACAATAGTCGCACAAAACTGTCAAATGTTTCTATTTCTTGATGTATTTGTTTTATATGTGAAATGTTTTCAAGCAGCTTGATACCCCCAGGGTGATAGGGCATTATATTACTACATTTTTTATTATTATTACCGAAGCAAACAGACAGAATAACACAAAACAGTGATACCTCCCTCGCTCTGATAAATCAGCCAACATTATATCTGTCACATTACCGAAGTATCCTTCAGCAGCAAGACATTTTTTTTAACTTCCCTGTATAAAACAGATAACAGATGACCGGAGTTTCCAATATAATCTACAAAAGAAACATTACAACGCTCTATTCAAATAATGATATCTTTCCTTTTTTGAAGGGCCACTGGTTTTATTTCATTCTTGCTCTGAAAAAGAATGGGCCCCCATATCTGTATAAATTTCTGCACTATTACTGTGGGTAAACAGGCCTTTACGAGTTAGCCAGATAACAGTTCACAAGAGATGATTTCGCGAGATTTTTCTGTTTCGAAGATAAGGAGGGGGGAAATTTTGGGGGCATTTAACCGCTGATTTTTTCTATAGTAATGTTATCCAGCCAGAAGTCCTAAGAAGGGAAAATTGAAGGGGGGGGGGGGGAGGGGTATTTAACTACTGATTTTCCTATAGTTATTATCCAGCCATCACTCCTGGGTCAGTCCAACACGAGGGATTTACTTCAAATAATTATGTTCACAGGAATATCATCATAGTACGTAGATCCGCTGGTTACGACATTGCGCGGCTGTCGGTTTGATGGAAATGCGCCATTTTGGTAATCCTATCAAGCCTTTGTAAATCCTATTCAAATCTATATCGGATCAATGTAGGAAAGCTGGCTGGGTAAATTCTGGACCTATCTTCCGAATGCAGCCTACCTGATTGTGACTAGCCCTAACGACTATGGATGTTTCTAAAATGTTGTTTGTGAGTGTATATTCGCTTTCTGTAATAAAATTCTCCCCACCCAGTATCCCTGAGTCGGTCTGCCGAAGTAAATTTGTAGAAGATTTTTATACGATTGGTAGGATGATTAATTATAGGGGTGGGTTGGCGACATGGGACCGATGTCGGCACGATGTCGTAACCCGTGGATCCACGGGGGAACTATGTCGTAACTACGTGCAAATTTGATGTCAAGCCTACGGGTCGGATTTCCTTAGGGTTCTGGCTGGGTTTAATTACCGTATGCACTGACAAAGTGCATCAAGTATTGTGATAATAATTATATACACAGCCTCAGTTCCTGCTGTTTACTGAATTTTGTAAACGCTGCCCGTGACCTCATCTAGAAGTCAGATCTGTTGTTTTTTTCTGTTTTTTTTTCCAGTTTTTTTTTTGTTTTGTTTTGTTTTTCTTGTTGTTGTTTTTATATATATTATGAAAGTTCCAGTGGCCATAATGTGATGCTCTTGTATTGCGTTTCGTTACTTCGTCCAGGAAAGGTTTTGTTGTGGTACATAAAGAGACCTGGATCTGGGTGGTGGTGGTGGTTGGGGGGGGGGGGGGAGGGGGGGATAGAAAAAGCGTTATGTATTTAGTAAGCATATATCATGTAAAGAGTAAAATTGTGAATAAATAGACATAAACTTTAATAACATTCAGGCAAAAATCTAAGGGGTAATTTGTGCTTTGCACAACTGAACTGCACAGTTTATGCGCTTCACTAGCTGTGCAGTTCACTTGTACAAAAGCAGTGCCATCATTTGTGTCCACTTTAAGTAGGCCAGTGTCAGTGTACAAACATGTCTTACTGTTTACTTACATTTGCTAAAAGTCGAACACAGTAGAATGCCACTGCCACGATTTCCCAAGCATCAAGTGTCTGCAAAAGAAAAAACAAGCAAAGAAAATGAGATTGAAAAATAGCGGAAATTCTGCTTCCCTCAAACTGAACCAGAAAAATTAATAACCATAAATAGCCCGCAATTTTTCCGGCTGAGAAACACTTTGACAGAAAATGGAATTAAGCCTTTTTATATCCCGAGTTCAATGATGCAGAGGCACATTTAAGAAGGCAAGGGAAAACCCTGAGACAGTTGCAGCATCATTGATTTTCTATCCCGACTACAATTTGCAAAGCGAATGCAACCAGTGACATCATTTCTGATCAGTTTAACTGACAGCGCAGGATGGATAAGTGTATAACAATGGCACACAGAGAGCGCGCCCTCGCGGTTGTCATGGTAACCACAGCTCTTGTGATTGTTGAGGAAGTAAAAGCCCGTATGCCCAGTGTGCAAGTAAAGCAATTCGTTTACAAAATCGTAAAAATAATGTTTGTTAAGGAGTTAATTTTCCACTTCGCTTGAATTTACAACTATAATAAACAAAACGGTTTCAGGTCGACCGAATGATTTCATTGCAATGAAAATAAAATGATAAGAGGAAGGCAAACGAGGTCAGCGTCTGTTGCCTGCTTGAAAGAAACCTCCCTGGTCACTGCTCTCCAGAACCCACGACTCGCATAAACAAACATCAACAGTCGATAAGTAAACATTACAAGCACAGCCTAGAATCGCGACACACCCTCTTTGGCTACATGCAGTATACGTACTTTTTCCCCAGTTTTTTAAATTATTATGTCTTGGGCTAATAAGTCAACAAAGATCTTCTTGAATTATTAAGACTAGCTAAGACGTTACTGTCAAGACAGGCCAAGAACAAAGTAGGCGAAGAACAAAAAATTTCCTATTAAACTTTTCGATTCCATTTGACGAAAATGTTTTTTGCCGGGTAAACAAATTGTAAATAAACATACGCTGACATATACGCAAACAAACAAAACTAAAAGACGTAGTGGAAGTCATACAACAACAAAAGTGGAATTGGGCCGGACACGTGGGGAGGATGAATGACAATAGGTGGACAAAACGCTGCACTGAATGGCAGCCAAGGACAGGAAAAAGAACAAGAGGGCGACCAGGAAGAAGATGGAAGGACGACATTACAAAAAGAGGAGGAACAACATGGATGAGAAAAACAACAGACAGAAGAGAATGGAAAGCATCGTCGGGGGGGGGGGGCTACATCCTGCAGTGGCTGGACAACGCCTAGGTGAAAGGTAACTGAATTTTGACTAAAAATGGATGTATCCACGCAATTTATTGTCAAAACTTGAAGCATTACAATGTTTTTTGCAATTTTTCCTCACGTGGTCACAAAGATTTGGGTCTCTTCATGTTCATCCTTTAGCTCCGCTGCAGTATGATAATGTGGAGTGCCAAGAAATTACCGTGAGATTCTATGGCGCGCAGTAAAGGGCAAAAAAAAAAACATTGAATGGCCAACAGGCCTACATTAACGGCACTGCAGTTGTCACACATGATAAAATACCAGAAAAAAAGTCGTTGCAATTTAACCATTATTCAGGCTCCACAAATTTTTTAACGACTTGTATCTGAATGCCACATCCGTTACAGATTAGATCATTTCATGTTGAAATATTTTTGCCCACTAGCAATCGTATTAATTTTTCATGCAACGACAGGAATTTGGAAGGATGTCCAAGAGGGTCTAAATCTCAATCCTTTTGTTTTTCAATATATCTGTGTTTATTTGCCTGTTTACCCAGCTGACTCTCTGAATCTCTATCTCCTGGCTGATACCTCGTACCAAACGAATTACCAACGAAAAACCATTAGTAACAAGCGCGTCCCCTGCTGCATACAAACAGTGCTGTATTAATTGAAAATTCCACCGCTGAATCGATGTCACAGAGTAGTTCACCGATGCAGGGAAAAAGGCTCGAGTACCGACATGAAACATACGGAGATCGATAATGACATTTACAGCAAATTAAAGCCGGGTCCTTGATGCGTTTTTGCTTATCCTCAAAGAGAAAAGGGAATACAGACCGCTGGTACAAAACGGGGATTTAATAACTTAATAATGAGAAAAGAAAACGAAGAAAATTAATGGTAGAAGAGGTTTGAGTCTCAGTGGTCTTGTCCACAGCATCCCCTCCGTTATTTTTATGGAAAATGAAGTATGAAAAACTCGATTTGCCTCTATAGTATGTATAAGTGTCATTCCAATCAGTTAACTATCTATTTTAAAAGATACGGAACAAAACCCTGATTTTACACAACTCTTCAAACTTTAAATCCCGAAAATTCTCGCAAAGGCAAAAATGCACATACAACAAAATATGGGAAAAGGCCGACGATCATTATGTTCGTGCCTCATGCTTAGAATAGGCTTCCTGAGATGGAAAACATGAGAGAGACCGTCAAAAACGCTGACAGGAAGGAAGGCAGAGCGTGAGCGCTAGGATTAAACATGCTCGATGATCAATCGTGAGTATTATCCTAAATTAAAGCTTTTATATCTAGCTGCCATGATTTCCTGCACAGAGAAACGCGGGCACAGGAAATGGATTTAGAAAATTAGGCAAAAAATTAGAAATGAATAGGGGGAAATGAAGATGAAGGGCGGACAAGTGGAGAGAGGGAATAGAATGACAGAAAGAGACAGGAAAAACAGAATTGGTCCATGATACACTTGTAGAGAGGGGGGGGGAGAAAGAAAGAGAGACTGAGAGAGAGAGAGAGTGGGGGGGGGACAAAGAGAGAAAGACAGAGAGAGTGGGAAAAAAGATAGAGCGAAGGGGAGAGATAGAGAAAAAGAAAGAGAGGGGGAGAGGAAGAGCGAAAGAGAGAAACAGAGAGAGAAAAAGAAAGAGAGGGAGGAAGCGAGAAAGAGAGACGGGAGAGAGAGAGAGAGAGAGAGAGAGAGAGATCACCATAATCGATTATCAGAAACAAATTAAAGCACTGCTATTTACACACACCTGAAACCAGCGGATTTGCCGAGGTGTGTAATAATGACCGCTGGCTGGTGTTTGTGTCAGCATGTAAACAAAATTAATCGTTAATGATAATGATGTGGAATTCCATCACATAAATAGAGGGCATTCACACGCGGCCAGTGGATCAATGTACAATACAAAGTATCTGAAATCATTAAATCGACCAATTGCATGAACTTATGAGCGGATTCCTGGTCACTTCCAGCTGGATATTGTGTATTAAAATATCAGTGGACAAAGCCAGCGTGGGTTAAGCCCCTGTGCAGAAAGAAATGTCCCTCGATTTTAGCGATTTTTCATTCCTCCACTCCACCACCACCCCCACCCCACCCCACCCCTCCACTTTGTTTTAAGCTTATGTGCGCTTTTCGTACGCTCGGGGCATCCTCTCCCCCTTCCCCGTCGCAGGAGAAAGCTACACAGTACAAAGGTCATGATACGGCGCTCCATTCTGCTCTGTGGTTGACACGTACGTTGCTTCTGTAAAGCGCATAGAGCATTTTAAATGGATTATATGCGCTATATAAATGCCATCCATTATTATTATTAATATTACGGCCTTGGTAATTTAAGTGTTCATGGTGGCATTTGTGTGGGCTTCATGACTGTTTCACTAAAAACATAATTCCCGTACAATCATACGACTTACTTTCTTGGGGGGGGGGGGGGGGACATTTAAAACCAACCTTTTGAATTCATTACCATAATTATTTGAAATAATTGGAAATACTCCCCGTCTCCCCGTTTACGGGGACAGGGACATGGGAGAAGGAGAAAGAGAGGGGGAGAAAGGGGAGAGGAGGGCTATGGAAGCGGGAGACAGAGAGAGAAAGGGAGAAAGAGAGGGTGAGAGACTGCGGGAAAGGGAGAGAGAGAGAGTGAGAAAGAGAGGGTGGGAGAGACATGAAAACTAACAGTGGGTACGTGAGGGTAAAGATTGAATAAAAACGAGATATCATAAAATAATGAAATATAGAACCAGCCACGGACAGATAATTACTCATTCACGCAAAGTATGGAAACAAACACGGTACGTTGTCTCCCCTTTCAGGCATCAAAACACCTCGTCTCGCGGCTAGTTAAGCTGCTGATTATATCAAGTGTCAGTCAGGTCATCCGTCAGGTTCACTTGAGGGCAGTCAACTCACAGATACTGGTCGTTCCATGGAAATGAAACATTTAAGCGCGTTAAATACTTTTGTAATAAATATTTTGTGGTGGTAATTTTTTTCCCATTAATGGGGGGCGGGGGGGGGGGGGGAGAGGAGGAGAGGCTGTGATGTCGCCATAGGAGTTGGTACGAAGTTAAAGTAAGTGTGTGTGTGTGGGGGGGGGGGGGGGAGTTTTCTTTTTTTTTAACCTTGCTGGGCTCCTGGGGAAAAGCATAAGCATTGTATAATAATAATTTAATTTAATCTTCATTTTGATTCATGTTTAAAGAATACACATCTAATAATATTGTACAGTTTTGTTTTCTTTTCGTTTTATCATTAGCAGTAGTAGCAGTGGCAGTAGTAGGAGCAGTAGTAGTAGACTAAGTAGTACTTGCTGTTGTAGTAGTAGTAGTAGTAGTAGTAGTAGTAGTAGTAGTAATAGTTGTTGTTGTTGTTGTTGTTGTTGTTGTTATATTTGCTGTCAACGTTGCGTTTTGCAGATACGACTTTTTCTCTCTTTTTCTCTTATTTTTCAAGATATGTTGTTGTTGCCGCTGCTGCTGCCGATTTCACAAAACTGTTTAGCCTTCTCGCTGATTTTTTTTTTTTTAATCGCGCTTTGTGACACTGGGAGTGAGAAATATTTTAAGTTCACATCAGCACGTTCGGTCAATAAACATGGAATACCCCGTGAGAAAATACACAGTACATTATAGCTCTATCCTGGCTAATCGATAATAACCTGGGTGCCTTCTGATGACCGGGGGAAAATGAACACCGGTAAACTCTCGTTCCATAGGTCTACCCGTCAATCTACCTCATTGAACGATGACAGTCAAGGCCTTGGGTGGATATCAGAGATAATAAACAGCACAAATTATCGACTGGAACAGTAGACAATGAGGGGAATGGGCGACAAGTGAAAGACTGGTATGAATTATTTACTACAAAATTAAGATATCGCTTATATCTGGGTGTTTATCGGACTATTTCTCTGTTCATCGAATGGTCTGTGAAAATTATGTACAGACAATCTTTCAGTTAGATTGGCAGAGTGAGCTACAAAAAAGAAACACAGTATCTCTAGCCAAATGTCGACGGCTACCAACCAGGATATGTTAATTTGTCGAATTTTATTCGTTGCTCTTAAATGCCTGTAGATATCCAGGACACGGGGTGTGTGATTTTATTACATGACCCGATGAAACTATTCATGAGACAGTGTTGAAGCCATTGCAATTATTTTAATCACAAATTTCAAACTCGTTTTTTTTCCTCAATTTGACTATTTTGGACATGAAAACATTCTAGCTGTCAATCCTCGATGTGTTTTGAATAAGAAGAGGTAAGAGTGTCAAGAAGAGGCAGTGCACTTGTCCAACGGTTAGAAAGCTTGGCCAATGGCGAGAAGTCCCAGGTTCAAATCTTATTCGGGATAATGTTCACCTTAAGTAGTTTCTCATCTTCTTTGGGTCTCCTTTCGTCAGAAGTTTCACTGCTGCTCGAGTCTTGTCTCTGGTGTAATCTTACTGTGCTGGAAGTAGGACGTATTGATAAGCCACCAAAAACCAAAACTTAACCCCGACCAGGGGCAAGTACCCTCATCATATTTTACATAATATCAGCATCATTTTCCAGCTTAATGTCACAGTATAACCAGTGGCGGATCTGCTATGAAACTAATGAAGGTTAAGCTTCAAGGGCCCTGAAGAAACTTTTTCTTAATGAGTGAATTTTGGATGGGGACCCGGGAGGGCCCCTGTAGAATTTTTTTCTCACTGAGTGAATTTTGGATGTTGCAGTATTGTCACTGGTTGTCAACGGGCTCCATAACAGTTTAAACTCCAGGGTCCCAAAAATGCAGGTCCGCCACTGAATGTACTACAAGTTACAACAGACTGCAGTACTTTTAACAAAGACGTCTCCAGTCGTGACTAATGCGACTTTATCAGAATTGGCCTCTCTCGAGGATACTTGGGGGTTATAACTTGTAACAAGACATTGCCTTGAGCTTATCAGTTATTCCTCTCGGAGTGTTTACAACGACTAGTTCTGCCGATAGGCACACACAATGCGTCTTGTATTAGCACTTCTATTTCTTCTCTTACCTAATCACGATGTCATCTAGTGGGGATTAACAGGCAGGAAGTTCTCAGATGGAGTCTGACTTAGTATGAACTTAGTAGCTTAGTACAACAACACTAAAGCTGGGTTTCCATGTGCACGGAAACGGAAACGGCAACGGATACATCAGGTGGTAAAAAGAACGAGTGTTTCCATATGTACTGAAACGGTGTCCCCCACAAATGAAATTATTCGTTCTATTTCACTACTTGAAGGGTTTTTGACGTTTCCGTTGCCGTTTCGGTTTCCACACATATGAAAACCCACCTAAAGGGTCTTAGCTACAAAGACAGTGTGGTGATTCGTGAAACTGATTGGCACTACCGAGCAGAATACCGTATTGGCCAATCTGTGTGAATTACCACCAAGAAGTATCTATCTAACGAGAGAAATCACAAACGGCAGGTTGCACTGGTTGACACGGGAGGCTCTGCAAAACCACTGTTGATACAAATAGGTCACGACGGTAAACAGTGGCCAGTTTATACATTTCCATCGGAAGAAGGGGCTAACTCTCGGCTTTAAACAGTTTCCACCGAACCCAAAATTATGAACAAACTACAGCTAGCAGTTACTAAATCGATCAGTGGTGCAGACGATCCTTTCCAATTATTGTTCACCACAGTGACGTAGTTTCGCTTTTTGGCTCAAGTGATATATCTTTCTCTATTAAAATCTTAGATATTATCATTCTAATAAAACACAAGCTTTATGCGCCAAAGGTACGTGTTTAATCTCTAAATCTTGCACACTTTAATGAGAGACAAAGGAAGACAAATAAAGGAAGAAAGAAATATAACGTACATGTTTTTACAGCCGCATTCGCAAACAATGTGATTTTGAAGTAACGTTGCCCCTTACTCAAAAATGCTACACAAGTTATTTACACTTAAGCTACAGACAACACGGGAAAATGCGTGAGGTCGTTAACGTGGGCACGTCAGAAGCTTAATTTTGGACCGGCTGAACAAATAAGCAAACGTTTGGGCAAACATGCGGACCGCCAGGCAACACATGAAATGAGTGACGTGTTAATAAAATATGGAAATCTCGCGGGAGTTTAAGAGGCTGTGTCTATTTACAAGGGAGCCGGTCCAAACGAAGACAGACTGCCACTGACTTGCACCTTGTGACTGGACAATAGACATTAGTCTCTCCGGATTTTCACATCCTTTTTTTTTTTTTTCACTTTCGTTTGTTTTTCTGTGCACTTTCGAGCAATTTTTTGCCCTTCCTTCTCTTGTTAACTCTCTGGCGCCAAATGTACCATTGTCTCGGAAACCTCACGCGTTCCCAGATGTTTTACATGTGGGACAATGTCTAATTTATCAGTGTATTACTTTATTATGTCAACATGGTCTTTCCTACTTTCTTTCTTTTTTTTTCCATTCATTTTAAATATGTTTTGTGGACATTGCAGTATTCGTCTGGGCACTAGAGGCTTAATACCCTGCAAGCTACTATTTTACAATATGTTTACTTCTCTTTCCTCCGCTTCCTCAACTTTTTAATTTGTTTTTTACACCTTTTCTCCGCTATCCCATGCTACGCTTCCTAAATTTTGGTTCATTTTTCTCTTATACATACTCTCTCTCTCTTTCTTTCCAAATGTTTGACTTTTCTTCACTATAAGAATTTGTTTTTCTTGCTTCTCGGCAAATTTGTGACTTCGGGTGCTTTGGGACCTTCCTGGAAAGTTGAGAACTGTGATCGTCAAGAATGAATTGACCTTACTTCCGGCGGGCTGACTTTGAAAGATGCATCCACTCTGGTCAGCATTAGATTCGAATTTTCTGTTTTTCTTTTTAAATTCACGATCACTCCGCTATTTAAACGACAAAGTAAGAACAGACTGCATTCTTCTTGTCCGTGACTCACTATGAAAAAAGCATGCATGTATATTTTTGAATACACTGACGGATAGCCCGACGCCAGTTGACTCTCTTTGCATGCCCAATAGATCTATATGAAAAGAAAGCCCAGACCCTCTCGTGAAACCGCGCAAAAGCAAAAGGAATTATGTTTATAAGAGAAGGGGAAAACGCGCTTTACTTTTTAAAAAATGCATCCCTTCTCTTATATGCGTTTAGTTGCATAAATAAACATTATGAAATTTTAATATAGTATTCTCCCTCTTAATAGATAGAAAGAAAGTAGAAAGCCTTCAAGGAGTTTGTAGGATATTAATGGCAAAAATGCTAATACACTACGAGTGCGGCTACATGATACGGCCAGAGGAAAGAATGATGTTAATGCGTGCATGGCGTAAAGAGGCAAAAATAAACAGTTTCCATAAAAATGACCGGCTGAAACAAAAGCTTGGAAAACGTACACAAAGGAGGTTAATAGGAGTGGATTTTTTTTTTTCGGGAGGAGAGGGGGGGAGGGGGGGGCGGAGGGCACAGAACCAGTTGACTTTCGCTGGTCAAACAAGTCAAAGGGACCTAATCCCGTCCACACGACCCAGTAATCAGTGCACCAAAGCCCGGCACAGTGCACAAACAGAACAACTGCCAACTGTCAAACAACTACGAATGTAACTGGTGCCAGTCAATAAACATGCAGGTGCACACACAGGCACACACACGCACATGCACACACAGAATTACACAGAATCTGCACATAAATATTATTCACAAATTATCTATCTACATGTATACACATCCACTAAATAGTCATGTACAAACACGATGTATTCTGCTGTCAATTTAAGATCAAAATCCCTGTTATTTTGGGTTGTTTTCTTTTTTTGTTTTGTTTTGTTGTTGTTGTTGTTGTTGTTGTTGTTGTTTTGGGGGGAGGTGTCAAAGTGTGTTTTCTTTTGGAATTATCATATATGCAATATTTCATCGGCATCTCAATGAGACCATATAAAATACAGACGCTCAGTGCTGTCAGGAACAGAGACTCCAATCCAGCAACTAAAATGTAAACATGTTTGAAGTGTGGAACTGGACGTTTCATTTAATTCTTGTGCAAAATTTCTAAGACTACTTAGACTAAGGTTACTTTATTAAAGGCAATGTTGACATCAGATATCTTAGCTGTTATAATAATGTGAGTACTCCACAACACAAAAAATGACTATACACGGGATTATTACATGTGTCATGAAATGGCTCATAATGAAAACTGACAGTTTTGGTACTGAGGATACGAAAGTCTAGTTTCTTCATCATCGTGAATTACATCAGTATACATCTACGTACGGACAGACAATACACGTATACTTAGGCCACAGAGATAGGCAAAATTACAGAACAACAATTTCCTTGGATCAGGACATCAGTGTTGTACACGCGAACATGCACTTGCACTCATGTATCAATAAAGTCAATGGGCTTTTGAGATTTGGCACGGGGTCCGATCTCATGCACGCCATGGCCTTTCTGTGTTTGTTTTACAAAGGCGATTTCCTTGAGATTTAAGACACCAGGCACTAGTTGGTTCAGACGCTTCGTAATGCTAAAGCATCCCAGTGAAGTCGAAAATCAGAATGAACTGAGAGCAAAGTTCACACCTTGAAGAAAAAATGCAGTTTGTTGCTGTGGTTATACTTGAAGTAAGTAAGGCTAATGTGAGTGTCAGCCACATTTTTTCAACATTAAGGCCCCCTGGCCCACTGAGACAAGT
Source organism: Onchidella celtica (assembly GCA_963931925.1). NCBI lineage: Eukaryota > Metazoa > Mollusca > Gastropoda > Systellommatophora > Onchidiidae > Onchidella > Onchidella celtica. Next base: position 16,351,566 of record OZ007573.1, on the reverse strand, counting down.
CTGTCTTGCGTCCATTCAGACTCAGTGTGCAAAGTCTCTCTTTCCCTCTGCTGTCTCGAGACAGTTTTGGACGCCCCCGCACTAGCACGACAGACCCGTTTCAGTCTCGTCTCCCGTGCGCGAGGTTACGTTTAACTCCATTGCCAAAACCACGGCAAAACAGACTTGACTCAGTGCGCTACTCAGCTCTGGTACCTTCGACTTTCAACATTCTGAAGCGGATGGTAATTTTCGGGATATCGATCTTCTCAAAGGGTCAATAATCACTAATTAGATCGGATAACGATTCAGCGCCGTTTGAGTTTTAACTCTTGGCTGGAGAATATGATAATTTATATGTGTGCATTGTTTATAACAGCTGATCCAAACGTCCTGACTTATAACGAGCCTTACATTACACAAGTTATAATAATATCAACAAGCAAATATTGTACAAGACCATGAGACGTAAAGGTTGAAAAGCCGCAAACCAACATAATGAAAAACTCCCACCATAAAGATCTAATCTCTTCTAGATCTAGCCCAAAATGAGTCCCATTTCCACAACTGGTCCCATGTTTTTAAATACCACGTGATTACAGAAAGACACCGGGAGAACACCAGGAAGAACAGAGAGGTACAGGAAGATCACAACATTGTAATGTACTTACATGATCTTGCTCTAAATGCACTGTGGTTATCAAAGCAATGGCCCCAGTTTCATACAGAACTGTGATGACTAGAACATAGATCCATGGCAAGAGGAGGAATTTGCGATCCTGTAGCAAATCAACCACGAAATACAATATTATATAATATGATGTAGTAGATAAGGACAGGAGAGAGAATGGGATTACACATATGTCTTTACTTATACTTGGTGGGTCAAAATTTACTTTGCATAATAGTATTATATCAACCCTCTAGGTCCGGAGTATGGAAAGAAGAATAACATTAAAATAAATGTCTGAAGGACATTATAAGTGCCGTTTCGGTACCATAATATCCTTCCTCGATGTCTTTATAAATTCAAAGAAAGGTTTCATGGAAAAGACTGGCCCTGAAAGCCAATACCCCATCTTGAAAGACAGACATATTTCTATATCGGAGCACTGTTTCATTTATGGCACTTTTGGGCTCTAAAGTGGAAACACAGTTATATTAACGTATAACACATTTCTATTTCAGCTGTAACATGCATTTTGAGCTTTAACTGATTTTTCAGTTTCAATTCAATGTTTTCTTTTATTAACATTATTTAATTATTCATTTATGTATTTATTTTTCAAATGATGGTGAAGTAATTATGGCTCAGCCGTGTATATTTATAATACTCAGAGAAGAAAAGCAACGACATTAATCGGTATCATTATTTTCAGACAAATTACATGGCACCAAAGAATTTCAGTTTTCATAATATACACGATCTGTCAATAATTATTTTAACTTCTCTTTAACTGTCACTCATCGGAGCAATCATTATCCAGGCCAATCCAAGACGTTAACTATGGTGTGTTTTTATTGAACCAAACATAATGTCCAACAATATTACTTGCACAGATTACGAGCCAACCAAATTGCTTCTTTCTTTATCACAGTATAAGGATCGAGGACCAATCAGAACTTACCATATATACACCGGGCAGCAAGATCAGTGACACACCAATCAAAAAAGAGTACAGGACGAAACCAGCATACACGATTCCTTTCAGTTCTAAACAGAGAAAAGAGAAGAGAAGACATACAATATGACATAACATAATAATAATGCTGGTCGACATCCTATATGCCGTTTTGTTCATCATACAAAAACAGAAATTTGAGAGAGTTATGTTGAAATATCATCATGTACTTTTTATCCATTCATGTTATCTTTCTGTTCACTCCTTTGGCTCGATTTGTCTGTCCATTTATCAGCCAGTCTGTTTGCTTGGTAGTCAAATGTATTATGCTTGAGCAAGACATGAAATAGATGAAAATATTTCATTGTGTATGTGTGTGTCTGTGCCTGCATGTGTGGGTATGCGTGCTTGCATTAGAGTATGTGTTTTGTGTGCGTGTGTGTGTGTGTGTGTGTGCGTGTGCGTCCGTGTAGGTGTGAATTTTTTTATTTTTTTTTACTTTTATCCTTCACAGAATATCCATCTATCTGCGCACGCTGGGGTTGACCATGCAATACTTCTTTGAGAAAGAGGGATGTGGATACTATGCTCAGCGAACTAACCATAACAAACTTTCCACAGTCATAATTATTACATAACTACAAATAACTACTATCAATGTCTCAATGAAGTTCTCTGCACGCTGAAAACAATAGTTTTGTTGATGTTGTTGTTTTCTGTCGGACTACTAAATTTCGCAAAAAAGGCAATGATTGAAACATCTTACCTATAGAATCTTTCATTTCGTCCAAAGCAATATATCTCAGCATGTAGAAGGCCAGGCATACTACGGATATCACCTGTGGAGATAATAAATAAAAGTAATTAACATTCATGCAATAATTGAAATCCTCGTATACAGAGGTCAGAATACATACAAAAATATATGCCAGGTACTCTTTACGGAGATTACCTGCAGAAATGATAACTAAAAATAATTAAAATGCATGCAAGAACTGAATCCTTGCCTGAAGAAGTCATAGCGCAGAATACAGAGACAAACATGATGATAATGAAAGAGGGGAGAAATGTCTAAACAAGGACCAGACAGTTGATAACAGCAGTCTGCGTTGACACTTACATTATAAGAGCCGCTATACGGCTATGATCATTGTTATTATCGTCAACATAGATAATACCGACTACCAGCATCAAAGAAATACGGGTTAAAACCCCTTTTCGTGGTCCATAGTTTTGAAGCGTTTTACGTACGTATTATGGGCCGGAACTGGAGGTGAAGAAGACGTGAGCAGTTTTAAAAAACTCATCCCACTATTTAGCATTTCCTTGGGACATGTAACAAAACGCATCATGGAAATGAAAAGTACCCACGACTTCTGCAAAGCGCATGCATGAAAGAAAATATCGCGACTCTAGTTCTTTGTTCTGTTCTGACGTCACTTTTTGCCAAACTAAGAAATTCGACGTTAAACGTTTGCGGTTTAGTATTATGACGAGGGATAAGAATTTGTCGGAACTGTGAAACAGCTTGATAAGTGCCACAACGCATTTTAAACAAGTGTCAAAGTGTGCATTTGTTATACCTCTTCTACATCCTAAAAGATCTTCAATTTTTTAAGAAAATGGACATAGAGTAAACAAGGACAAAGGTCGCGATATGTACGTTAAATATACGCTTCATAGAAAGTGGCCTTTAGTATCAGAGCAGTGACATAACGTCACAGTTATCAGATCACACAGAGATTATTACACAAATTTTGGGAGAATTCTTCAGGGAAACTGGTCTACAAAATATGCGGTGTCTCTCTGTGGGGGCATCATCATTATCATCATCATCACTGTCATCACCGTCATTAAAATTAGAGTGTGTGGCCTCCCGCATTATCACCATCATCTTCAGAATTCTTATGCAAAAGGACCCAAAAAAGCTCCAAACCATCATGTTTCATTAACCCTCTAAAGTCCTCTCAAGCATTACATTATAACCAGCCACACCATCTGCCAACATTACCCCAATTGTACAAAACAATGTAACAATAGCGCCACGCCCCCTCTTTGATAAAAGGTCAAATTCCCCGCGTGCCATTTCACTTTAACCCTCTCCAAATCAAAACTCACGACATCAAACAACCAGGACGTGGATGTGTTAAGCACTCAGCAAACATTTGTCGTCCCCGTATAAAGCCGCTTTTTAATAAACGCCGAACGACGACTTTTCAGTGAAAGAACCCTGTAACTCTCAACTTTCAACCTTTCCTATCAGCATATTGTCTTATTAGTAGAAATGGGATTTTGGAAAATCTTCATAGGGCTGAAAATGGACCGAAACTACTTGATAGGCTTGAACCTAGCAGTGAACTTGCGTATTTTGTATTTTTATTAACACAATAATTATGGTGTTACTTGCATAGAATACAATAAGTTATACAAAGGCTGAAGGCGGACGGAAAGCCTGACAAAGCTGAGCTCAGCCCTGAAGAGGCCAAGTCCCGCCTGTGTACCGGTACAACTAAGTAGGCTACTTGACAACATTCGCAAGAGAAATGTGCAGTCTTTGAAGTCTCTAAACCGGTTAGTATATATCAGTTTCATCTCATTCTGCAACAGCTCACCCTTCACTAGATCATCACTGCTCGATTTACCTCAGCAAATTGTTTTTACAACAAACACCCAAAAAAAGGGGGGGTGGGGGTGGGGGGCTTTGCGCAGATCACTTTTGCAGCCGCAGTGGTTGCACGGGATAATTCGTTTCGTGCACAAGATTCCTTGAACATGCGAGCAGAATTATCAGTGCAGTCTGTGTCTGCCATAGACGGAAGATAGCTAAAACATTAGGGACCAATTGCCGTAGTTTCTGATATTTGGATGAAATCAGTGCAAAGTCGTTCTGAAATGTAGGAAATGTGTAAACGTTGAAGGTTTTACAGTCGCTGTTTGCGATGAAGAAGTAAGGAAAGGCTGTAATAAAATAAATTTGGGTAAAATAAGAATTACAGACAAATTCAGGTCTCATTACGATATTAGAAAGCAAGCACCTTTCTCACTCTCTGTGACTGGTTCTATCAACTGTATCCATTATCAAAATTCTTCTTTGATATTGTCTTCATTTTTCAGCAGCCAGGCTAGGGACAGGGAGATTTGGGTAGAGCTTTATGGAGATTAAGTGAGAACTAATTACCACTGCGAATGAGTCACCATTATCCTCCTGGTTTCCTGCCATTAGTGCTGCCGTCTAGAACCTTTCCAGGGGCAAATCACAGAGCAGCTAATGGTGATTAAATTCAATCAGTGATAATTATGTGCGTCTTGCAGACATGGAGAGACGAACAGACAGACAGACGGGCAGACACACAAACAGACAGAGACGGGCGGGCAGACAAACAGACAGACAGAAAGGCAGTAGACAGGCAGAGAGACAGACAGACAGGCATGCAGGCAGAAAGACAGACAGACACACAGGCACACAGGCATACAGGCAGAAAGACAGACAGACAGACAGGCAGGCAGGCAGGCAGGAAGACAGACAGACAGACAGACAGGCAGGCAGGCAGGCAGGAAGACAGACAAGTAGAAAGGGACGGGGAGGAAGAAAAGAAATGAATCAATAATGACCACTTCTGGAGCTAATCATAAGAAGTACAATAAAACATTGTTGCCAAGTGGCCGTGTCGCTTTCTCCAATAACCAAATCAATGTTTTGCTTCACGTAGGTCAAGAAAATATTTCACATTACCAGTGAGCCGGTGGGTGAACAGAAAGAACTGAAAGGCTAATCAGAATGAGAAAACGCTTCCAAAGACACAATGTTACACACATTATTCTGTTGGCGATATGAGCTATGACATTTAATAGGCAATGTTTGTTTTCTTCTTTAGCCTTACTTGGGTCAAATCTACTCTCATGAAAGCAATAAGGAAATACTATTTTAGTACAGTAACTGGGACCTCTGTCTCGTTGTCCCTGCCAAATCTTCTGTCAATACTCTTCTAGTTGATCACAATCTTTCTACTTCTAAAGCTGTGTTTCCATGTGTACGGAGAAACGGAAACCAGCAACGGGAACGTCAAAAACCCTTCAAATGCTGAAATAGAAAGAATTTTTGGTGAATGTTGTCATTTTTGCGAGACCGTAGGTTTAGGTGAAATTCCCCAGTCCCTCTTTTCCTTCCCTCTCCCTTCTCCTCCTAGATCTCCCCTCCTCCGCACATTATCTCACTCCGACTGCCAGCGATGAATATCACAAAAGTGCCCCTGAACTGAAGCATATTTATTCTAATTATTATTTTATCGACATCTGCCACACAGGTAAAACATGGAGTGTCCCCAGAATCCAATTTCCATAGCAAAGAAGCCTGAAAGAGATCATAATCTCGGTTGCTCACCAAAATAAAAGGGGTCCAGAGCCGAGTAGCTTTATTCATCCAAATCTCAGTCCGTCCATTCGCAAGACAAGCAATAGAATATGGATGTCAAGCTTAAGGGGTTTTAAAATATTCATTGTTGTCACAATATCTTAGTGATAACAATTGTGGGTGGATTTGACCAGAATGTTTCCGAGGTCTTGCTAATGTGAACCAAAGTTAGATTTTGTCGTGGTGTTTTTTGACGTTGGTTTTACGGTTGTTGTTACAAGTGCTTCTGTTTTTTTCCGAGACTGTTGTTGTTCCTATGATCCATTCTAAAGTGGTGGAGAGGGAAGGAGAAAGAACCAGTCGTCGTAGTTGCTGTTGTTGTTGTTGTTTTTGTTGTTGTTGTTGTCATCACTGTCCCGGCTGCTAAAGTGTCTGCCATTGTCAAGTGGTGGATCATGGAGAGGGAAAAGACGGAAAAAGTTGTTGTTGCTGTTGCTGCTATTTTTGCTACAATAACTGCTCCAGCTGCTGTGGCGATTGCTTTTGTTATTTTGATTCATGGTAAGGTGGCGAAGGGAGAGCTAAAGGGGGAGGGGGAAGGGGCTTTGGGTGTTGTTCTTGTTATTATTTTGGTGATGTTATTATTGTTGCTGTTGCTGCTGTTGTTGTTGTTGTTGTTGTTGTCGTCGTTGCTGTGCTTGCTACTGTCAGTTTCCGTCATGTTGTACACTCTGCGCCTTCTGAACTCTCTCCCTACTAACAAATCAGTCTTTATCACTTCCAAGATGTAATGTCTGTGTTTCTCGAACACTCCCCTTTGCTCCCCCCCCCCCACCACCACCACCACCACCACCCAGCCTACATCATTTTGTGGATATTAAAGAAACATAAAACCTGAGCTGAGGTCACTTAGCTCCGTATCTCAGGGGACTCGGGTTCCTAATTGTCTCCCTTTGTTTGACTTCAGCTTAACGCCCCTTCGGGACCCCTGTATCTTGTACAGATGGTTGGGCCTGTAAGATAGAATGTGGAGGGCATGGCACGCCTTTTCACTATGGTCAAATAGTCCTTATTCGCACAGGCCCAGGTGTTTCATGGGCGTATACTGTACTGGTGCTCCCACCGATTTCGAATTCTTTCAACAAAATGAAGTAACACAGGTCAAGTACAGAAAATAAGAATACGAGAAAAGGAAAGTATTGAATAAAGTTTTAAAGAAATAACAAAACGTTGTAAGGTCGCAGTAGGGCTTGGTAAAATGTATACTGACATACTACAAAATAAACATAATTTAATTAAACGTATTGTCAAAATTTATTGTCGTTGTTGTTGCTGTGGTTTTGAGTTTAAGTTTGTCGAAAAGTTCTCTGAAAAAACAAGACGATGGACAGAATATAACCGGTCGATAGGACAGGGGACCCTACCAGAACCACCCACCGACCATCCACTGTGTTCGCGCAGAGCTTTGCAAAATACACTTTGTTGTCTGTTTGTTTTTTTTTGCCTTTTGGTGGCACATTTCAGCTAAAAAGTGAGTGCATAATAGCAGGGGTTGTCGGAGTTGTAAGAGCGATGAAAACTTGATCCGAGTGTCCTAATAACTGTGCGTGGTTCTGATAGCAGACAAAGACAAAAATCAAATGGATTAAAACAAAAAACAAAAAGCTGAAAAAGGGGTGGGATAAAGGAGGTGGGGTGAGGGGTTTAAAATATCAAGCTTGAAACTATTTTGGGATAGCTACTCAAAACAAGAATTTTAAATTTTATAAAGTGCCTGCGCGATTGTTAATGGCCCCATTAATAAAATACCACGAAAACGCCGCTGATTGAAACTTTGATCCCCACTGAAACTCCTTCACTTTGAAGTATGACTTACTGCTCAGGTATGTTCCCTCGGGTATAGACTAACACGGTGACTAGTGGCGGAACAACAAAGCCTCGGCAAACCTGGGATGGAGGTTACAATAATTGCCATGGTAACCGACTTAACCGCGTCCTTAGCTCCTTGACACCCACTCAGCGGATCTTTAGCGACAGACTGACAGATCTTGTTCGACAATATTGCGAGGATAGTGTAAACAATTAAGGCGTCAGCATTTCTTAACTGCAAGAGACCGGAGATTTTGTATTTCCAATGCTAACATCCGGTCATTTTAACTGAGTCCCGTAATTTATGCTAAGGCCTCTTCAGTTTGTCACAGCATCTTTAAAGTAATGCAATCTTCAGGTTTGTTCAAAGAAAGAGTCTGCCTCTGCACCGACGTGATAATATCACATTCTGATGACAATTTGACTCAAAATGCATGTAATATTCGACAGGTTATGCGGTTCAAAATAAATGTATGTATTCACTGCCTGGTAAGACAATTACATGTAGGTTTGTCGCAATGGGCAGTCAGAAACCTTTCTTCTTCTTCTTCTTCTTCTTCTTCTTCTTCTTCTTCTTCTTCTTCTTCTTCTTCTTCTTCTTCTCCTCCTCCTCCTCCTCCTTCTTCCTTGTTCAGTTTCAAATTCCCCACAGACTAATAAATTAACCAGACTGGAAACACGAGCTTCGGGCTGTGTCGTTTTTTACGGAATTTCCCGAGCGGCGGTCGTATAACCAACATGGCCGCCGCTCGGGAAACTCCGATTCTAGTTCTATCTGCAGTAGAAAGTTCTTTTTATTTGTCAAGATTGGTTGTACATGTATTGATTTCTTGGTGCGGAACCAAACTTCCGCGTTCAGTAGGCGCGTCAAAATGGTGTCATTCAACATTGTAGCTATGCTGAAGTGTCGGTCGTAAACGTAAACCTAATGTGGCGGATGGTTCACGACCTTTCGCTGTTTTGTGACGTCACACAATGGGATCATCCAGTCTGGGTATTTTATTAGTCTGTGCAAATACCCCGACTAGACCACCAGACGGGTCAGTCTTATGAAATCCGCCGTCAGCTGCAAGTCCTCTGCAGGTTTTCCACATCGATTTTGCATGGTACTTTTCTCATGGCTCAGTGGGCCATGCTTCTGATCGTAAAACAGCATACAGTGGACAGGTCTGAAATAGCTGTTCTGGAATTCGCTAGCTTAGCTTACCTGACATTTAGCTTTCAAATGGACTGCTGTTGTTCTTTATACAACTGTCTCTTTTTTCAACATACTTTGTTATACACTATATATAGATCTACAACTGCCTGCTTCCTTTCATGCTTGTATAAAACTAAAAGGGAACTGCTTTCCTATACGAAACTATTTAATTCTATCGGTGAAATTTCGAAGCTCTGAATACGAAACATAAATAAAGTACCCAGTACAGTTAAACTCAAACTCAAACTATTCTTCTATTACAGCTCATTCTTAACATTCACTATGAAGAAAGCACTTACGCCCTAGATCAATATTGTTTTTCATTTCACCGTCTTTTGTGTGAAAAAAACACATCCCTTTACATTTCTATAACAACTACTCTAATCCTTCCCTTAAGCTGTCCATACACTTATCTAACTCTTTTTCCTACCATAAATTCGCACCAATCTTCTTGCCTCTGATGCCCTTTCCGAAATCACGGTTCTAATTACTTATTCAAATATTTGCAGTCCTACTTCTCCAACAATCACACCTCTAACGAAAGTAGGCTCGCGGTTTTGATGTAGCCTGGCTTCGTGTTCATTCTTAACAGTTCCACTTGTTCGATCAAGCTTCTAGCGACGAGAAGGTTGGGCATTCATTCACACACACACCTGGAAGACGTATGAATAGCACGTCCGCACGCACTTATTGGTCCGTGTGAATAAGTCACGAAATGTTTACACCCAATACTGTATCCGACAAGCGACAATGGTCAACTTTGTCAATTAAGCACGGATGTGAAAGACTTTTGATACTTGTATGGTAAGCGAGGCATGCAGGTACCTTATAGCTTTGACTACGGTTTTCTACTTCAAATGGCGAGTAGGTATTTGATTAAACAGGTATTTCATGCTGAAACCGCCTCGTTAGGCAGGACATCAATAGTATCAAAATCGCAAACACTGCAAGTTCGTGTGGGAAAATTTCGAAAAGTATTTCCGGAGATTTACATTTCTAGCGATTGAGTGACAAATTTAATATAGGAGATTTACTGGTAACTTAATATGTCTGATCTCCATGCTGTGTATCACTAAGCGATGACTTTTACGTCTTTTCAGGACTGAAAAAATGCAAAGCAGGGACAGACACGGGCGCGCATAGCACGTTCATAAATAATACATGTACATTACGTTGCATCTAAATTCTGATAGATAGCCAGATACTGACTAAATTACACATGGCACGTCTGTGAATAAAATTTTGATCCTCTCGGTTTTAGAAAAGGTGTCTTTGGCAAGGGATTATGCGCCAGATGCCCTGACGTTTTGCATATCAAGACTGTTTATTACGAACTAAGATCTGAATTTCATATTTACAGGCCATGAAGAAATTGCCTGACAAGACACCAAAAAACTGTCCTACATAAATTCATCACCAATGTCCTATCATAGTCATCAATATACCGTAACTATTTGGTCCCGGTAATCTCATGGATTCAGAATTATGGACGTCGGTTTTACTACTTGGTTGTGTTGTTGTTGTTTTTTCTTGGTCGTCATTTTCCCATGTCAGCATTGTCTCAGTTCTTAAGCCAACAGAAAAAATAGTTGCTAAAACATGGTGAACCCGGCTAAATTTAGGCACTAAAACCATTGTCATAAAAACGGCTCAATAAACATAAAGCCCCTGCCCGGTGAAAGTTGAAAGGTGAAGGGTCAAATGAGTGAAACGATGAAGAGAAAAATGCCACATTAGCCTTTGGGTTCGAGATTCCTACAGATGAAAGAGGGTGGACGCTGGGAGACAAGAGACGTTGTGGGCAACTCGAGAGTTTGCAGTCGGCGTGAAACGTGACCCCTGAGGAATTCTCTTACAATGAGTAACCAGTGTCAACCCTGCTGGTATGTTCGAGGACCATAGAAATCACGGACAGTCTATTCTTGTCGGTGATGATGTTGTCTCCGAGACTTTTCGGGGTGGAGTGGAAGTGGTTTTGTCAACAGGTCTTCATCTATTTTAGAATACAATGACCTGCTTATACTCTCTCTCTCTCTCTCTCTCTCTCTCTCTCTCTCTCTCTCTCTCTCTCTCTCTCTCTCTCTCTCTCTCTCTCTCTCCAGCTTACTTTTCCTTCCTCGCGTCAAATAAACAAGGTTGTATGTATTTAATACTTTCAGGATTATTATTCTTTCAGGGATGGTCCGTCATGGAAAGCATGGTCTTTTTCTTCTGTCTATCAATCCATTCTAGTATCACTAAGCGATGACTTTTACGTCTTTTCAGGACTGAAAAAATGCAAAGCAGGGACAGACACGGGCGCGCATAGCACGTTCATAAATAATACATGTACATTACGTTGCATCTAAAAATCAGTATAAATACTGAGTCCATTGACCGCCTCCCTCAGACTCCTATTAATGCAGCTCTTGCCAAGCCATTCACAGCAAATGAGACCCGAACTGCCACAAATCAGATGTCCTTTAACAAATCACCAGGCGTGGATTCAATTCCTGCTGAGGTGTATGCCTTCGGTGGAGAAAAGCTTATTGAAAGGTTGACCGAGTTGTTCAATCATATGTTGAAAGCAGGGAAGCTGCCACAGGACTTCAAAGATGCTTCAATCATCCATCTGTACAAAAACAAAGGGGACAGCCAAGTCTGTGACAACCATCGGGGAATCTCTCTACTTTCAATTGCTGGCAAAATATTGGCAAGAATGCTTCTGAATCGCCTTCTTGATCACCTCTCGTCAAATGACTTGCTTCCCGAGAGCCAATGTGGCTTTCGTAAAGAGAGGGGAACGGCGGATATGATTTTTGCTGCCAGACAGATTCAGGAAAAATGCATGGAACAAAATAGAGCGCTGTATATCACATTTGTTGACCTCACAAAAGCATTTGACACAGTGTGTCGTGAAGGCCTCTGGAAAATCTTGGCGAAGTTTGGGTGTCCACCCGAATTCATCACAATAGTGCCCCAGTTTCATGATGGCATGCAAGCTGCAGTCAAAAGCAACGGCAGTGTTTCAGAGCCCTTTGCTGTCACAAATGGGGTAAAACAGGGTTGTGTCTTAGCCCCAACTCTGTTCAGCATCATGTTCTCTGCAATGCTACAAGAAGCCTTTAGCTCTCCTCCTCAAGGGGTAAGCATCAAGTACCGAACTGATGGCAGTCTATTCAACCTCAGGAGACTTCAGGCAAAAACCAAAACCAAAAGTACTCAAGTCTGTGACCTACTATTTGCTGATGATTGTGCACTTCTGGCACACGATGAGGATAGCATGCAAAACTGTGTTGATAAGTTCTCTAGTGCCTGTGACAACTTTGGCCTCACAATAAGCACAAAGAAGACGGAAGTGCTCCATCAGCCTACTCCAGACGACAAGTATCCTGTGACCCCAAATATCAAAGTCCATGACAGCCTTCTGAAGGTGTCGGAGAACTTCACCTATCTTGGCAGTACACTGTCTTCCGCGGCTCGTGTTGATACTGAAATTCTCTCAAGAATCAGCAAAGCCAGCTCTGCATTTGGCAGGCTTCGAAAGAGAGTATGGGATGTTGCCGGCATTCGCACAGACACTAAGCTGAAAGTGTACAATGCTGTGGTCCTTCCCACCCTACTCTATGGGGCTGAAACCTGGACAGTGTACCAATCGCATGCCAGAAAGCTAAATCACTTTCATCTGGCCTGCCTTAGAAAGATCCTAAGGATCAAATGGCAGGATAAAATTCCAGACACTGAGGTCCTCAATCGTGCCAAGGAATTGAGCATCTTCTGCCACCTGAAAAAAATTCAGCTACGTTGGGCAGGACATGTTGTCAGAATGCCCGACTCCAGACTCCCTAAGCAAATCTTCTTCTCTGAGCTCTCCAATGGAACGAGGAATGTTGGGGCCCCAAAGAAACGTTACAAAGACACTCTCAAGCAATCACTAAAGGCCTTTGCCATTGATGTGAGTGAGTGGGAAAAGCTCTCGCTTGATCGTGCAAATTGGAGGGCGGCCCTTACCAGAGGCAGCAAAGCATGGGAAGCTGACAGAGTCCAGCAGGCTATCAAAAAAAGAGAACGGCGCAAGAAAAGGCCCAGTGGTACTGAACCAACGGAGCACTCTTGTCATTTATGCGGAAGGGTCTGCAGGGCAAAAATAGGACTTATCAGTCACATGAGAAGCCATAAGTCATGAAAGAACATCTTTCCATTCTGTCCTCTGTGTCCTTTAGTTCTCTTTATTGTCCATGTGTTGAAATTCTCAACAATTTCTGTTCTTTATTCCTCTGGTGTTGTTAAGGTCATCATCATACCTGATGGACGAACTATTATTATTATTATTATCAATCCATTCAGGCCATGCCTATGTACCCAAGCATTCACCCATCGATTCATCCATATGTAGGTGTGTCAACAGTAAAAAAAAAAAAAAACACCTTTAGAAATAAATTGTTCAGTAATTAAGTTACAAGAACGCAGTCACACCAAAATAACATACCTTACTCAATGACCATGTTAAATGAAGAGGCAACTTTACACTTGGGTGCTTACAGAAAGTTTGACTTACGAGTAATGCATTTCAGTGTGTTCAGTTATTTTTTCAATCATCCTATTTTCCCTTGCAATGCTTGGTGCTTTTTCTTATATAACTACTGCGGCCCACCATGCATACTTCCCGGTAAAAGACTGCAACTGGGAAGTCAAATGCTTCTTCTCTACCATAATCTCCATCTCCCCATTCCTCACCTGAGCTTTTCAAAAGGCGAACTATATTCTGAAACACGTTAGAGACGTGACTTCGCTCGTCCGCGGGCGATAATTTCTATAATTATGTCTCTTATCGACGCCAGTTTGAGGGAAATGCTTTCATTAACACAGCGGTCTTGGCAATCAGCTTAACACATCATGCACTACACTAAAGGTCGGACAATCCGTGATAGAGAAAAGCCTGCGTTCTTGGTTGTCTCCCCTGGTTTCTCTGTGCATGTTTTCAAAACGTTTCTTTTCTGACCATCCGCCGTGTCCAACCTCCGTTACTGAATTCGAAAGGGCTTTCATACTGAGGCAAGTTTCTCTTTGTGCACAGAACCAGAAAGAAACCATTCTAATTTATTTCTCTTACTCTTTCTCTTCAAAGAATGAGATCAATCAGGATCTCATGATGTGAGGGTGAATTCATGTACACAAAACTCCCACAGGGCAAACGTTGAGGGAGCAGGAGGGGGTGCTTGTCTTTTTAATATCAGCCGGTCAGTATATCTTAAGAAACCGCATACCTAAACATACATTACAAAATTGTTTTTTGTACTGAATACCTGGCAGTTTGGTGACTTTATTCATTTGCACTTCAGATTGCATTGTCAAACACGGAAAAGGTTGGCAATCAGCAGCTGTTCTTTGTTCAGCCCTGACAGTGCATCTTATGAAGTCTTTTGGTGACTTTACCGCAACATTCCAAAGAGATGTCCGTATACATTTGCAGCTGTAGGCTGGACAGGACTGGTGTCGTCATAGTTATGAACAGAACAACGACACGCATAAAGTACAATCGAAACGTGTGTGAAACATCCCGCTGGTTTCCTGGGTGTCATGGCGTTCAGCTAACACATTCTACTGATAGCACATCCTGGTCTACTCAAATACCCCCCCCCCCTATTTTCTCTCGACTCGATCACGTACCCCGGTCCACATAAAATTGATTTCATGTTTCATTAGGGACCAATAAAATGCACGATGTTACCACAAACTGGTGAGTGCAAGCTTTTAATGTTTGTGTCATCAACATTTAAATCGATGCTCAATAAACAGGGTGTCAATGAGTTGAAAAACTTTGCATTTAAAAGAGATCGCGTGCGTACACTATGTCTTACAGTGGAAGAACAGTTCAGTACTGTAGTTTACTGACCGTAAAAAATCATGTTTCCATGACAAAAATATAAGTGGGTCAAGCACCTATAGGCCTCTCCAGTCATGGATTATCAAAGCTCACCGCGATAATTTATTGTTTATCAGAAAATCTAGTGAAAATTCCAAAATGACATCATACTTTTAAATCTCAAACTCTACTATTTTATGTTCTCAGATTGATAACAAATTTACATTTTTCCCTAACTAATTATATTGCACTTACTACCTCCGAAGCAAACATGTTTGAAAATCGTCTATCTGACACTAAATTCTACTACATCGATGGTAAGATAAATATACAGTATTACAAGTGTTTTGCACTAAAAAAATTCCACTCTTCTTAAGCACGTACTCGTTTTTCGAGCCCCTGGGCCAAAGCGCCACATGAGAATTATCGTAACTCTATTCCGCAAAGTTTGCGTGTCAACCATTATTGAATTTATGAACTCTCGACAAGTCCTTCCCTCTGTTCCACACACACCTGGGACTACAGGGGCTCACAGCAAAATAGATCGTACCAGATTCAGTTTTGTAATGTCTCGGGTGGCATCGCTATTAAAAACTACAGACTATCGAGTTTCTCTATAGATAACATCGTTTATTTTGCTCTTATTGTTGTTAAATTGTACCGTGCAAAACACTCTGTTGGCAGAATGATGAAAAAAAAGATAAAATATTTTCACGACGGTCTACTCCATCTCCATCTTCCATGCTTGTACAAAACAATCGTAATCATATTATAAAGGAAGTAAGGTCTCCCATGTAATCATGAAAGGTTTTTTTAATCGTTGAACCTTAAATTCTACAAAGTATCATATCACGCATAGAAAGACGTAAAGGTGTACGTAGGCATAATTGTCTTGAAGTTCGCTATATTTTTTTTTTTACTTTCGTTGATTTTGAGCCACAACTGAGTTGAACAGAAGAAAGTATTTCGACATTTTCTGTCGGAAAAAAAAGACGTATTTTCTTCGAGCAGAATTAAAAATTATGACAGGAAATTTCGTTCTGCCCCTTACTGCCTACCTTTGAAACTCACATCTATGTATTCCCCGAGTCAGCGGACCAACTAGTGATGATAACAACAATAATAATAGTAACTTATAACAGAACATTTATAAGGATGTTGCTAGGGAGACGTAGTTTAATTACAGAACCAAATAGAGAAAATACTGAGTTGTGTTCACTGTTTAGCTATAACTTTCCATGTAAAAAAAACTATGTCCTCTTGACAACAGCCTGTTAAAAAGGAGCGCACAGGTGTTCAAAATAGACGAGGGAAATGGTCCGTCCAGTTCCCTGTTGTCAATCATGAGGATGTCAAATGACAACATTTAGACAACTATAAAAGCGCTATAAATGCCACTGGCCACATGAATAAGATTACTGCTAAAGTAATAACATTTTCAAAACCGCTCGTTTGCATGAGCCCCCCCCCCCCCCGCCCGTTTGCATGAGCCCCCCCCCCACCCCCCCCCCTCCCAACAGCCATCCCCTCATTTTTTTTTCATTCCAAACACAAGCTTCTATAGACCTGATCTTTCTCCTTACCCGAAGTCCAGCTCCTAGACGGACAGTATTATGCAAGGAAGATACTCTTAGTGATGTGCGGCAAATCTAAATATATTCACATTGTGATCATATCTCATTGGGTTCTCAAAATCTTGAGAGCGGACTACCTTAAACCGGGGAGAAAATTCCTGGTGCATATTTATGTCTTTGAGATGGTTTCTTTTCACACTGACATTATTGCTGCCGTCAGAAAAATGCAGGTTAATTCAAAAACGGCACATAGAAGAAGACCTCACACGGAGAACGAACAATATGCCGGTGGGAAAAATGTAAATTACTATAATAGAAAAAAGACAGAGAGACAGAGACAGAAAAAAGGATAGCTAGCTTCTCCTTCATTGTCACCGAGGCCATTCAAATTTTTATTATTCATAAGATCTCCGCTTTTCAATTAATCAAACCTCTCATTCCAAACTTGAAAAACCTACAAAAGTATGAAATTCAATTATTATTATTCACAAGATCTCCGCTTTCCACTCAATCAAACATCTCATTCCAAACTTGAAATAACCTACAAAGGTGTGAAATGCAAATCATTATTATTCATGAGTTCTCCGCTCTTCTTAAAATCGAACATCTAATTCCAAAGTTGAAATAACCTACAACAGTCTTCCTCAAGTGTTGACAAAAAGGGTTAGTCCTCTTTCTCTTCCATCAAAACCCGTGGCACACCCTGTGATTATTCACAGGTGTTGAAAATACTGAATTGTACACAAGAACCTCTTTCTTTTCCCCCATACAAATTCGGCGACAAAGGGTTTTCCCTCTCGGATGCCACGATTGTCAGACCTGTCTGTTATTAAGTGGTGGGTGCGGGGGAGGAGAATAAAACGGGGCTCAGGAGGTGTGTTTTTATAACCTGAAGAGGCTGAGGGTGGGGAAATTATTTCGATCGATTGCATGCATACATAATGTATGAAAAGGAGGTTGTTGTAGTTTTCTTTCTTCTTCCTTTTCTTTTCTTTTCTTTTTTTTTTTCCTTCCGGCTTTCTTTCACACCATCACCAGGACCATGTCCACAAAGAAAAGGTATTTGTGAATCGATCTACGTGCTAACGACTTACTCATACCAGACGTATTATTGACTATTTAATGATTATATTATCGTAATCAATACTGTCGTTCCTTTTTTTTTTTTTTTGTTTGTTTGTTAACACATTGAACTTTGGATTATCATCGTTACTATGGCGCATTTTATTCACCATATCAGAGCAAAGGAAACAGAAATATTTGCTTGCTGTTGAAAAACATTTCATTTTGCAGCGCAGGTGTTGTTCCACTTTAAAAAAATAAGGAATTAGAATCATCTTCTGGCACATAATTTATGATGCACCATCAATGTCTTTTAAATACGATTCCTAAGGGACACTCTTTAAAGTCCGGGAATTTATTCTGCAATGTTGAAATATTACTGACAGATTTGTGCAAACATTCATACGATCAATACATTTAATCGATTGGTGAGACATCCGCATGACGGAAAATGAGCGGGGAGAAAAAGAAAAAGGAAAAAGCAGGATGTAAACAAATGAAATACTGTGAAGGCGCCCACTGAAAGAAATACAGCCATGTATATTTTGTTGTTTGTTTGTTTGTTTGCTTGTTTTTTTATGTGTATAAAAGGTGTTGCTAGGCGACCGTAGCCTAATTACAAAGCCAAATAGAAAGAATACTGAGTTGTGTTCACTGCTCACCTATCGCCTATAATGTAAAGTACTACGGTCCCCTAATAAATAGCTTGTATAAAATGGGCGCCTTTCTGAACTCAAAAAAAAAAATGGCGTCTGAGGCAGCTCAGATTCACATGACGAGCTTCCAGATGAGGATCTGTGTCGCTGCAAAACAACACATTTCCTCCGTCCAGCAATTATTGGTAGTATGAGTAACATGCTCTGACACTGTCACGGGAATTAGTCATTTTCCTGATTCATCAACGAATCGAGCAGGAAATCTATTCTCCCAATGCATCGTTGCTCACTCTGATCTTTCAGTTTTCGTCTAGCTGGTCCCACTGATATGATATGACTGTGACACAACGAGCAAAATTGGTTTAGCAAAGTCAAAAACTCGTCAATTCCAGATTTTACTTCTGTTTCGGTTTCTTTTCTTTTTTTCATTGTTTTAAAATTTCAGTGATGTAGTCGTGTCCCTCTGTGTTCATTCGAAACTTACTTCCTTTTGCCATTTTCGTTTCAAAAAGAGCACCACGATTAATTTACTTTCCGTTTCGCTCTCTGAAGAGAAGTTCCGGTTTCATAATTATTGTAAGCTCAGTTGGGGGATTGGCTATTCAATGCCTTTTTCAAAACGAGATGGAAGACGGAAATTAAGGATGTGAACTTTGGTCGCTTGATCGAAATCTAAAATGCCAAAGCGTTGTGGAATCTTCATACATTAAAGGTTTGTGTTGATTTGTTTCTTTAACTGTAAGGGAGAAGTCAAATGTGGAAGAAGAAAAAAAAAATCAAAACTTGATAATTTTGTTTTTGTCACGATTGCCAGAAACGTGTTGAGCTCGCGTGCGTATAAGGAATCAAGAGAAAGGGTGACAGTTCTCCATGTCTAATTCTTCGTGGGGATCTGAATAAGAGATATGCATTTGATAATACCCGGGGAAAGACTCTCGAAATGATGTCCCCAAAATAATATTATGGGACTTTCACATGACTCTTGCTTTGCTAACTGGTAAATGCAGAAAAAAAATGTACATAATTTTTAAATAACTCAGCTCCTTTCACATTTTTCAGTGTTGGGGAAAAAAATGCAGGAAATGCAATGATCCAGCCTCATTAGATATGTGAAAGAAATCGAAGTATTTGAGATCGTATCGGAACGGAGTATGCGGCTAAATTGTGCGTGTCAACTATGGATCACTGATTAAATAAGTGCATAAAGTAATCTCCCATTGCAAATCAACGGGATCTAAAAACAGTAGTTACATTTCATGTCCATCGTCCTGTAAGGACTCTCCACATGAAAGAAAGGGAAAGGTTGAAAACAATCTATGACCACTAGCACTGTCGCGTCCAGTAGTACCCCTCTCCGCGCGCAGATGAATTATTTCAGTCCAGTCCACACCCTCTCCGATCAAGCACGAACAGGATTCTATTCTACTTCTTCTCTTCCATGAAAACAGCCCGCCCGTCTCTCGACCCCACAACCATCATAAGCCCTTGTCAAAATTGCCCATTACAATAGACAGGTATGCGCACCAGGACACTCACAGTTTGACACCAAAGAATGAATTTATTATTAACCATGCTCCCTGTCCCCTCCACGGGATCCGAACCACTGGCCCTCACCCCGACACAATGGCCATGGATACAAGCCCACTGGTGAAAGCGGACACTGTTCAACATACCTGATTTGCTCAAACTACAGAAGCAAGGTTTTTTACTGGACTTGAGGGCGTGTCTTCAAGGTTGTTTATGTGAATTCGCCTCATTGTGTATGGGTTTTTAATCGTTTCATGTGTCACAGAACCGCTAGAAAGCTGACGTTGGGACAGAACAATGAGGAGCTGGACAATGCAAGCGAGGAACTTAAAGAGAGACAAACATATCATTCAATAGCAATTGGCAATAAATACAAGTCTAGCGGATCAAAATTCGTTCTGTTACGCCCATTCCAAAGACATAAAACGAACATATTAGTAATGCCTATGCACTGACAAAACAGAAAATATTATGATAATAAACAGTTTCTTCCTTGAGGAGTTCTCCATGTGGCTGGCTAATTTTGTCCTTGTCTCACTATTTCAACGCAACGATATAAAAAAAAAAAAGAACATTTTAATCCCTGTACGCTAACAAAACCGATAATACTGCTACGTTATTGAGTTCTTGTAACAGGGTGATGGATTGGCAAGGTGTGACTAGTAGTTATAATAATGTTGTGCCTATGACTGGCGTGGGAAGATAGTTAACGGCGGGGAGACAGAGTCGTTGTGGGCCAGAGGGGGAAAGTATGGGATGCGACTGAGGCGCTTTGACACCCGAAAAGGGTGGTGTTTACTTGACCGCCGTACTTGTCGATCAGATCACCTGGGAATTGCTTGGGGGGTAGAGCTGTTTCAATAGTATTTGACGTGGAGCCGACGGGGGTGGCTATTAGGATAACTAATGCACACTCGGTGGGCGTCTTGGGACGCTACCTGACTGGGTATAAATCCCCGAACGCTCCTTCCAACTTCAGACCGCTGAGAGCACTCACCAGCTTCGTGCCGAAGAGGAGACCACAACTGCAACTGTAACTTTGTACTAGTCTTGTGAGTGGGGAAGGTCAGGGAACCCGCAAACATCCTTTGTCAGAGCGTGGTATCTTTGGTATCTTGTCGGCATTTGAGCTGTTGCTGAGTGAGGAGGAAGAACAACACCTTCTTGGCTTCTCAACTTCTTGTCCTTTGATTAACGACATCGTGGCGTCTTGGCTTCCCGACCTATTGGTACCTGCCGATACCTGTTGATCTAACTGCGCAGTCAAGCCAGAGTAGAGAGGAAGAACCAGTGCCCAGATAGCGCCGTACACCCCTAAAGGAGAGGTTTCCTTATGCTGAATGTTCCCATGTGTTTTATAAAATGTGCTAGAGATTGAATATTACGAAGCCATTTAATTAGCATGTACTGATTTGCATCAACTTCATTCCATCGAAATTCACATGAAATTGTATGACCTATGTTCCTATTATTATTGAATGAATTAATAATTATTGTATATATGTAAGCAATACAGATATCGTTTGTTATAACTTATAGAAGAGAGATAGTCGATTATTTAGTGTGTTTGTGCCGTGCCCATCACGGCTGGTGTCAGAAGAAAGTTAGTGAGAGAAAGTGGAAACATCACAATGGTGTCAGAAGTGGGATCCTGCTAGTAAATAACATTTAATTTTGATCTGGGTCGTGTCAAGGGGCTATTGTGTGATTGTGTGGACAGGTCATCTGCCCTGAGGCGAGTGAGAGAGATTGACATTTAGTGCCTGCGACATGCTCTGATTTTACCTGTGCATTGACTGTTCAATTTTATCTTTTGTCACAGAGAAAATTGTTGTTTGCTATTGCAGGAATATTGTTGTTAACTTCACAGTTACGATCCACGCTTTATTGTTAGCTTTGTTTACAGGTCAATTGCTGATGGACTATCTGGGCGCACTGAAGCTTGCCAGACAAGAAGGCATTAGTGATGAGGAATTCAAAATTAGGTGGGACGAAGAGAAAGCCCAAAACCGAGAACAAAGGGCTATCGAACGAGAAGAAAAGGAGCGCGAACGAGAAGAAAAGGAGAAGGAAAGACAATTTGAAAGGGAGAGAATGGAATGCGAACGGGAACTAGCCAAAAACGGGTGTCACAATGGTAAAGGGAATGGAAAATCTGCTGCCCCGAAGGTACCTAAAATTGCCATTTTTGATGACTCGCGCGAGGATCTCGACTCGTATTTGAAAAGATTTGAAAGGCTCGCGCAGGCAAATGATTGGGAAGAAGACACCTGGGCAGACATGTTAGGGGCATTGTTAACTGGCAGGGCGTTAGATGTTTATTCCGGTCTCAGCGAGGAAGACAGTAGGGATTACGAGAAGGTAAAGAAGGTGTTGTTCAAGAAGTATCACCTCACGGCAGAGGGTTATAGGCGTAAGTTTAGGGAGAGTCGTCTAGATAAGGACGAAACTTATACGCAGCTGTCCGTGAGATTGCAGAGATATTTTGAGAGGTGGGTAGACCTCTCAGAGGCAGAGAGAACTATGGAAGGGATTACGGATCTGTTAGTCAGGGAGCAGATGTTGAAGATTGTCGACTGTAATCTTTCCATATATTTGAAAGAGAGGGACCCCAAGTCCGTGCATGAGTTAGTTGAGATGGCGGACTTGTATAGTGAGGCTCATCAGTCGAAGCGAGGGCTGGAGCAACAGCAGAAGTCAGGTAAGAGGGTTGAGGAGAGCAGAAGTAAGGGTTTAGGAGTGAGTAAACCGGTATGCTTCAACTGTGGCTCTCCCAATCACCTGAGTAGGCAGTGTGACCAGGGCAGGACGAAGAAGGGTGCTGCTGCCACTGTCGAGGACAACCGAGGTAAGTCCCAGCGTGAGAGTGGGCGTGGTTGTTTTGTGTGTGGGTCAATTCTCCATATTGCGAGATTCTGTAGGAAGAGACAGAAAGAGACGACCGCAGTCGTACTAACCAGCGATGAGGAAGCCGATGACAGTCAGTGGGAGTCATCGGGCAGGGCGAATACTCAACCAGGGGCTGAGCAGAGTGTTGGGCCACAGACCTTCATTTCTTGGGAGACGGAAGGTAAGAGTATTGAGTTAGAAGGTTCGACAGAACATGAGCCCGAAGACGATGTTCCGGAGAATGATTTATCCGCTCCATTTTTGGAGAAGGGGAGGATAGGGGATAAAGAGATTACTATCCTTCGTGACACGGGATGCACGTGTGCGATTATAAAAAGGGACAAACTGCCTCCTAACAGCTTAACTGGGAAGAACAGGAGTTATGTCCTGATGGACGGGACGAGAAGGTCTGCTCCTGTCGCGGAAATGTGGGTAGAAACCCCATTTTATACTGGGCTTCTCAAAGCGCTAGTAGTGGAAGACCCAGTGGCCGATTTGATTATAGGAAACATAAAGGGGGCGTCTCTTGAGAAGATAAGTGTGGTACTCACGCGATCTCGCAAGGTGGAGATTGACAAGGAAGAGCATGAGTGTGAGAATGCGAGTGCGAAAGTGAGTCAGACCACAGATAATGAGGAGGCCAAGGGCAACTCAACGGAGGAGGTAAGGGTAGGGGCCAAGATAGGGGAACTCACACCAGGTGAGATAGCCCGGGCCCAGAGAGAGGACGAAACTTTGAGAGTTTTAAGGGAGAGAGCCACGTTGGAGCAATCGGCTGAGGTAGGTACTCACATAAAGGAGAGTAAGGGAATTTACTATCGGGTAAAGAAGGCCGGGGCTGGACGTGCTGATGTGGAGCAGTTGTTGGTACCTAAGCAGTACCGAAGTGAGCTGATGAAGATAGCTCACGAAGGAGTGTTCGGGGGACACTTAGGAATTTCGCGCACACAGGACAGAATAATGCAGTCGTTCTTTTGGCCTGGGATAGGTGCGGACGTAGGTCGTTTCTGTCGATCGTGTGACGCGTGTCAAAGGACATCCAATAAAGGTAGGGTGACAAAGGTACCCCTAGTGCCGACACCCCTGATCGACACGCCCTTTTCGCGCGTCGCCATAGATTTGGTTGGTCCACTTCCGCGTACGGAATATGGGAGATCGCGTTATATTTTGACGCTAGTAGATTATGCCACGCGTTTCCCGGATGCCGTAGCCTTAAGGGGGATATCAGCTGAGCAGGTCAGTGAAGCGTTAATGGAAATATTTTCTCGGTTAGGCATACCAAAGGAAATAGTTTCAGATAGGGGATCACAGTTTACCGGTGAGCTGATGAGAGAGGTCAGTGCACTTCTCAAAACGAAACAGATATTCTGCTCGCCCTACCACGCGATGGCCAATGGTCTGTGTGAAAGATTTAACGGAGTGCTGAAGAATATGCTTCGCCGAGTAGCTCATGACAGACCCAAGGACTGGGACAGAATGTTGTGTCCACTGCTGTTCGCGTATCGCGAAACCCCACAGGCCAGTACAGGTTTTTCGCCGTTTGAACTAGTGTTCGGTCACCCTGTGAGAGGACCACTTGCAATACTGAAGAATCTGTGGACTGGGGAAGCGGAGTCAGAAACGAGGTCATCGTACGAATACGTGGTAGATATGAGGGAACGATTGGAGGATGCCATGAAAGTCGTAGCCGAGAACAGCAGCGTCGAAAAACACAGGCAGAAGAAATACTACGATAGGGGGGCCAAACAGAGGAAATTCCAAGTGGGCGATTCCGTCCTCATACTTCTCCCAAGTGACGGATCGAAACTACAGATGACTTGGAAAGGGCCTTACAAAGTAGAAGAGCAGAGAGGGTCAGTGAACTACATGGTGAACGTCAAGGGAAAGAGACGACTGTATCACGCGAATATGCTGAAGAAGTATATTGAGAGGGAAGACGAACGGAAAACACAGAGGCAATAGCTGCAGCTATAATTGACGAGACCGATGAAGGAGAGGAAGCGACTTCGATGCCTCTGGAGACAGTCATGCCTAAGCTAGAACAGACCGAAACCTACAGGGATGTACAGTTAGGGGACACGCTAGATCAGGATCAGAGAGAACAGATGCAAGAGCTCATGGAAGAATACAAAGATATATTTACCGATGTACCGGGGCTCACTGACCTGATCAAGCACAAAATCCCATTGCTAGATCAAAAACCTGTGAAGGTAAGACCCTACCAACTACCGTACTCAACTAGAGAAGCTGTCAATGCTGAGGTAGGCAAGATGCTTGCGGCCAGAATCATCGAACCGTCCGAGTCCCCGTACAATAGTCCAATTGTATTAGTTAAGAAGCCCGATGGTCAACATCGTTTCTGCAACGACTACAGGCGGCTAAATGTTGTGACTGCCGATGACGCCGAACCGATGCCTGAGGTAGAAGCCATTATTTCCAATCTAGCGGAGGCAAAATATTTCACCAAGCTGGACTTGACAAAGGGCTTTTATCAAGTTCCGATGGCCGAGGAAGATAAACACCTGACGGCGTTCGCCACACCGTTTGGGCTATACCAGTACAGGGTCATGCCGTTCGGGTTGAAGGGATCCCCCGCCACATTTAACAGGCTCATGAGGAAAGTATTAAAAGATGCTGGCGAAGGGGTAGATGCATTTGTAGACGACTGTCTTATACACAGTGCAAATTGGCCTGACCACTTGGAACGTTGTCGGAATGTCTTCGAGCGACTGAGACGGGCAAATTTAAAAGCTAGACCTACCAAGACGCTAATAGGGATGACAGAAGTCGAGTACTTAGGCCATAAGCTGGGACAGGGGACTGTAAGACCGCAGGAGAGTAAGGTGCGAGCCATTGTCGACTGTGACCGACCGACGACCAAGACACAAGTGAGGAGTTTCCTGGGGCTAACGGGGTACTATCGGAAGTTTGTACCAAATTACAGTGCAATCTCGGCGCCGTTGTCAGACCTCACAAAGAAGTCCCAGGGCACAAAGTTCGCGTGGGGACACGCGCAGGAGAACGCGTTCAATGCCCTAAAAAATTGTTTGAGTTCCGAGCCGATCCTACGGATGCCAGACTGGAACAAGGAACTGATTCTCCAGACAGACGCATCTAACCTTGGAGTGAGTGGCTGCCTACTTCAAGAAGACGAGGGTACGAAGTATCCAGTTGTATATGTTAGCAGAAAGTTGAAACCCGCGGAGAAGAACTACTCAACAATTGAAAAGGAATGCCTGGCCATAGTTTTCGCCGTTAGTAAGTTGCAGGCGTATCTGTATGGGAGAAACTTCGTGTTAGAGACGGACCACCGACCTCTAACTTGGATGCGAACTAAAGACCAGAAGAACGCGAGGGTAACTAGATGGAACCTGGCGCTGCAACCATATAACTTTCGAGTCAGCAACATCAGGGGGCGAGACGCTCTATGGGCCGACACTCTATCTAGATTACCAGTAGATTAATAATTTTATTAGCCGATTTTGCCAGGGAAAATCGACTTAAGTGGGGGCGATTGTAACAGGGTGATGGATTGGCAAGGTGTGACTAGTAGTTATAATAATGTTGTGCCTATGACTGGCGTGGGAAGATAGTTAACGGCGGGGAGACAGAGTCGTTGTGGGCCAGAGGGGGAAAGTATGGGATGCGACTGAGGCGCTTTGACACCCGAAAAGGGTGGTGTTTACTTGACCGCCGTACTTGTCGATCAGATCACCTGGGAATTGCTTGGGGGGTAGAGCTGTTTCAATAGTATTTGACGTGGAGCCGACGGGGGTGGCTATTAGGATAACTAATGCACACTCGGTGGGCGTCTTGGGACGCTACCTGACTGGGTATAAATCCCCGAACGCTCCTTCCAACTTCAGACCGCTGAGAGCACTCACCAGCTTCGTGCCGAAGAGGAGACCACAACTGCAACTGTAACTTTGTACTAGTCTTGTGAGTGGGGAAGGTCAGGGAACCCGCAAACATCCTTTGTCAGAGCGTGGTATCTTTGGTATCTTGTCGGCATTTGAGCTGTTGCTGAGTGAGGAGGAAGAACAACACCTTCTTGGCTTCTCAACTTCTTGTCCTTTGATTAACGACATCGTGGCGTCTTGGCTTCCCGACCTATTGGTACCTGCCGATACCTGTTGATCTAACTGCGCAGTCAAGCCAGAGTAGAGAGGAAGAACCAGTGCCCAGATAGCGCCGTACACCCCTAAAGGAGAGGTTTCCTTATGCTGAATGTTCCCATGTGTTTTATAAAATGTGCTAGAGATTGAATATTACGAAGCCATTTAATTAGCATGTACTGATTTGCATCAACTTCATTCCATCGAAATTCACATGAAATTGTATGACCTATGTTCCTATTATTATTGAATGAATTAATAATTATTGTATATATGTAAGCAATACAGATATCGTTTGTTATAACTTATAGAAGAGAGATAGTCGATTATTTAGTGTGTTTGTGCCGTGCCCATCACGGCTGGTGTCAGAAGAAAGTTAGTGAGAGAAAGTGGAAACATCACAGTTCTCTCTTTTTCAATCATTCAGTTCACCACTAAAACTACGATTATTATTATTAAAAACTAGGATGAAGATGCTGTTTTATCCATACGAGTTCTATATGAAGCTGATTTTTTTTTTAACTTTCTCGCCCATTTCAGTGACATAAAACGACAGTTTAATCCCTGCGTGTTGGCAAAACAGAGAATATTGCTATACTAAAGAGTTCCCTTCATTATAGTAAAACTACCATTATTAACAGCAAAGAGGAAGTCGCTGTTTATTTCTTTGTCTCCACTTTATTCATGTTACCGAGAGTTTTTACGCTAAATAAAATTGACCAGGACATCAACACACTGAAAATTTTCGTTCCAGTTGCATAATTCTTGCCCCGTTAATGCCAAATCAATCAATACTGTGAAAGTGCCAACAGATTCTAAATCAAAATCTTCAACCACACATCGCTTGTCCGCAAGAACCTGAGAAAATCAGTGTGGACAGAAATCCTTTCTGGGCTATAAATATTTGACCTGCCAAAACGGACCACAGCAACTAACTGTTTATGTGTGCATCTGGGAAAAAGCGTTAATGCTTGTGACCAGTTCTTAGTTGACCCTTGGGCGGCCAAAGACAAGACCAGATAAAGGTTGCTAAAAACATGCATTTTTTTTTCTTGTTTCTGAAGCTGTAAATGTGTCACCCTTTGGGGTTTCTTTTGGGATATTAAATAAGACACTAATGCGGGATTTCTTGGGGATTTGAGGCCCAGTCAGTGGGACAGTTACAAATCTCTAAAGCTTTAAAGATTAATCCAGTTTGGCTTGTGTAGTAACAGTAACAGGACAGTCGTCATACAATGTTTCTCTGGTCCTTCTGAAGTTAATTCAGCGGAATGTTTGAAGTCACTCCCATGCAAATGCCCAGCCTCCTTTGAGCATTCATCCCATGATTCTCAACGAGAAAAATTTTCCAGCGAACTCTCAGTGTATACACGCATTGTTTCACTTGAATGTGGGATTTGAAGAGAAACTGCGTAGAGACGTGACAGATTCTCAGGTCATGTACAGGGCAGTTTGGGAGCCCAAGAAAGTTCACACACGGCCTATAATGAACATCGCGCATGTAACTCAACCTGGAATTCCGATATGACTGAGCCCCACACTTTGTTCTTGTCGACTTTGGACCCATTATTCTGCACAATGATCGATGTCCGACTAGAGAATATTTCATTATTTCATTAGCGTTTGGTGCTAGAGGCGTGTGGTATTTTACATAATAAGCCACTGCTAAACAGTGAACACAGCTCAGTATTTTCTCCGTTTGGCACTGTAATTGGACTACATGCCCCTGACAACACTCTTCATGAGCCTTCTTTCAGCCTGAGTCCACATTATATCTAGATCTAGTTTCTCAATTGCGAAACTTTTCTAAATCATAAATTATTATCAGCATTCTCAAATTTTGCTTGTCTTAAGTGACAGAGGAGAAATTAAAAGGCTTGGTGGAAAGCACGAGTTTTTACATTCTGTAGGTTGACCGTTTTGTCTAAGAAAAAAATAGAAAGAAAACGAGCACATGCTGCTGAGATTAAATACAGTGATTTGAGGTCTTTATTTTAGGAGGTTCGCTGCCCTTGGCATTTACACCTCACTTTACTTGTTTTATTATTTCTTGTTCTGGCGGGGGGGGGGGGGGGGAGATGATATGGATAAATTTTAATCTATTAATTTCAATTTTGCCCGGGCAGCGGCCTTTCGGCCTGCTCTTTACGATTTCCAACTGCTAAGGCCCTCCGAATTTTTTCGTCCTTATCCGAGAAGACTAGGTACTCGATCCTACCCCCCAATAGGACCAGGGACTTGAAAATATGAGAAAAATCCACTTTCCAACATGCCTGCACTGCCCGGGTTTAGAACCCGGGACCCTTGGCATGAGAGGCGAGCACCTTGCCTCTAGACCACCTTGTCCCCTTAAATACAGTATGATTTTGTTCCTTTTTAATGCGCAGTTAAATCTCGGCTGTCTCCGACCTGGCCAAAACGGCCGTAGGATATCCGCGAATACTGGCGCTGTGAAAGCTAGATTTTCCCCAAGTCCAGTTTATATTAAGATTCACATATTTCAGTTATTTTCAATGGTAAATGTGAATCTTAATCAGGCTGTTGATCTATATTTAATAATGGAGGGACAAAAACTGTAATAGATGCAGCAGTAAAGAGTTAGCAGCAATGCTGTTTCAGTACTGAAAGGGTTAAACTAGATTCAGATCGGCGTATACACGTGCAATTACGTTAACTGCCTGAGCAATTAAAACAACTAATTTAACTTTCTGTTCTCCTGCAGTTGTATAAAAGGATTATAATATAATAAATATAACAATTTCACGAAGGTCCGACACAAGTACTCTTGTCCCACCATATGTCACATTTTCCAGGACATTAATTTCCTTATCAAATCGCCATCCAACTTTCAACCTTGTGGTCACCACTATCAGCCAATCATGTCCAGTTCAAATATTAACTAGATCCCACACTGAGGTCAGATGCCATGCAGCGACTAAGATAAATTGCTTCCTCTAAATACCATAAGTCATACTCCTCCTGCTCGAGGGCTATTGAAATGTTGCTATTCGTAATTTACGTACAGCATTGAGAGTCTTAAATCTCTCAACCTAGGCGTGCACCAGAGATACTGATCGGCCGACAAGTTGGATGGTGACGTCACGAGATTTAGTTTTTTAAAAATCCCGCCCACCAGCTAAATCACTGGACCTCATTGAAAAAAAAATGTCTGACGTCATCATCCCTTGTAAGCCATTCGAAATTGGCTGGAGATTTTTTCCTCGCTGTTTGATTTTCTTAATGAACCTGTTTTCCAAATTTATCTGCGATATTCAGTCCATATTTTCTATTATAGGAGGCGCTTGTGGAGACCACTCAATTATATTAAAAGTTTGTTTTTATCTTTTCAAGTCATCAAGAAGTCTTTGAATATGGTGTGTACCCAAGACCTGAAAGCGCTATGTCTTATGGAATAATCACCAGTAAGAATATCCAGACAGGCATTTATGATCAAAGTCTTGTTCGAATTTTACCTTGGGGGGGAGGGGGGGGAGATTTGCACTGTGTGTGTAACAGAGGGGTGCAGGGAGACTTCAGCCTTACGTTCATACGCGAAGAGAGGGGTGGCTTGCAAAGGGCTACGTTTATTTACAAAGCATGTAACAAGATGACAAAAACATAGACTGTACACTGTACCAGGCATTCAATTAACACCTCCCACCAATATTCCTTGCCAAAGGACTGAATTCCGTCCCACAGCAGAGGTGTCTACTCGGTACTCAAAAGCAAGATGTACAACTGACACCAGGATGGTACAACAGGAGACAGCTAATAATGCCCCTCTAACATCAACCGTCACGGAGTTAAAATTCCATCCCACAACAAGAATAAACAGCTTGTGGCCCGTACAGCTGTGACATCTCGTATCCTTGGTATTCAATTTCTGATACCCCGTTGTGTAAACTGACAAGGGCATGCTAGCTGTCCCCGAGGGAATAATTTAATAGACGACATTATAATCAAGGTAATCTGAGAATCCATGCCATTGCTACCTCAAAAAACCTCAAAGTCGGCCAAAATAAGTAAGTCATATTTTAAATAGTTTAAAAATCAATGAACCACGGATAGCTCCTGGGTCGTCAACGGACATTCTTCATTTGGTTCCGTACATCTGTACGTCTGGATCGGTTTAGAATAATAAACATATTTAACTTTGGCAGCTTTTCTCTGTTTGGAAATGAACCTTGCCATAAATAGTTGTACATGGCTATGAATAACTTTTACTCTTATATTTCTCCAACCTCCAACCTCCAACTCCCTGTTCCCAATCCCATCTCTCCATCAACAATCATTCATTCACAAACTAATATTACACAGCTTTTTAAACTCAATACATTATGGCAATCACACTTACCAAAGTGTAGTATCCACATACGGCACTTCCTGTTCTTGTGTTGGACCAACACAAGAAAGAACTAATAATAGCCATGATGACGTCCGAGGAAACCCACAACCCAGCCTGCAGGACTTTTCTTTGTTGTGATCAGCGAAACGGTGACCTTAGGTCAGCGAATCTGTGACGTACTGGAAGGAATTCTAGTCACAGCATAATCCAAGCCCTCTCCCTCTGTCAAACGAAGGAGTTCCCAGGTGACAACTATGGGATTTCAGTGCTGTGTGTTGGTTGCTAAGATTTCCTCGGGATAACACCCTGTTGTTACGTTCGTTTCCCTCCTGTAATCCCAGCAGTAGGAAGGGAAGTCTCAGGCTAATCTCGCCGTTGATCTGACTGGTCGTGCACTTGTCAGCAACACTTCAACAATGGCAGAATCCCCTGGAAGAGATAACGCAAAGAACACAATGTTAGGTATGTTACGATACCACCTGCGGTACATGAAAGGACTTCAATAGTCAGACCCGCTGGCTGGCGAGGATTAACATTAAATTGAGACATAGCGTAATGATAAGGAATACGGTGCACACTGAATAATATAATAAAATGTATACAGTGGCAACTTCGGGAATGGAAAGGAGTGACGCATCCAAATGCTTTTGTTTCGGGTATTTTTTATCAGTTTTGAAACTTACTTAGTAAGCGCATGTGTAGGTATGTCTAAAAGTAATTCGTGTCCGAGGAGGAATTACAAAAATTCCTAAATTACGGACGTATAGCAAAAATTGCTTTCAAAAGCAGTAAAAATTACGGACGTGCGGTAAAAAATTGCTTCAAGGTAATAAAGTTACGGACGTACAGCAAAAAATTGCTTCAGAAGTATAAAAATTGCTTCAAAAGTAATAGAAAACGAGATACATGCAAGACAGAAAGATAAATATTGCGGCAAACAAGTTAGTGGCAGAGCTGGAGTATAATGCTGAGACACTGGTTTGTACTGCTATCGTAGAAACTGTAACCTACTATTGCCTTTTTTTTTCATGAGCAAACAGTGATGTGGATAAAGGCATACCTTGAATGAACATGAATGATGGTAGCGGCTGTGATGATGACCTTGAGAATGAAGATGATGAAACTGGTGATGACAATTAAGTTTTTTGCCCTTAAGTCAGTTTCCCGGGAAGAGATCATTTTCCTCAAAGAATAACATTTCTTTTGTGAGGGTTTTTTGGGGGGAAAGAGTTAGAGAGAGGAAGGGAGAGATCACACTAGTGCGGAGAGGCAAATACTGGGGTCCCCTAATCAACAGCCATCCACCCATTCATCCACCCATCTATCCATCCATCCATCCATCCATCCATTCAATCATCCATTCATCCATCCATCCACCCCTCCATCTATCCACCCATCCATCCATCCAGCCACTCATCCATCCATCTATTCATCCATCCATCCATCCATCCATCCATCCACCCACCCATCCATCCATCTCCTCTTTCCTAACCTTATCTAAAGATAATGTATGCAAGAAAGTAGAAGACAGTAACTTCTTGACACCGCTAAAACGTGTGAACTTGTCAGAATGAGAAACCGCAACATGCCATTCCTTTCGTTGCCCATTGTTAAAATTAATACGTTCCGTCAAGGTGTTAAATTCCTCATCACAGCACCGAGACCGGTGTGACAATGCAGTCAGCTTTACCACGGTCACGCACAAAGTCCTCATAAATCTTGGTTCTACTGAAGTTATGCATTTCCCACGTCATATAACATCTGATCATATGGACGATGATTGACGTGTGAGTATGCCCGTTATGCATCACTGTTATCTACTTGGGACTGAATGTATGAATCAAGACTGGGGATCTGTACAGTTTAGATTAAAAAGACAAAGGGAGGAGTTGGAGATGTACTGATAGTTTGGCAGGAGGAATAGGAAGAAAATGCCTTTTGCTATAAATTTAATTCTGGAGAGAATCTCACCTGTGTATGTTTAAGTTGAATGTACGGGATACCTAAAAATAGGAGGGTGGCTCCCACTTGGGGTGTGCAAATAAAGAGCACACAGTGATAACATTGGGTGGACAGAGAGAGCGACTGGCAGGAACAGAGAGAGACAAAATACCGATACTGAAAGTAAGACAAAGACAGACAAACAGACAGGGTGGCCGCTGGAGGAAAACAGGAATAAACAACCATCTAGTAACCCACTCGTCCTCTTATAATGATAAAGTTTTATCTCAACTGTTTGGCTGAACTGAGTTACACACTACACACTACTTCTACGGGCCTTCTCCACTATATGTCAAAGTATCAGGCAGATTCGGTGTGTAATTTATAAGTATTACTAAAAGAAAAAAAAAAGTCTTTGCTCTAAAAGCTTTGATCACATGAAACTTGAAGTCTCGATTTCTCAAAAGTTGACTGAAGGGAGTTACAAGCTTGTCATTCTAAGGGGCCGAACTGCCATGTCAGATGTGAGACATTCGGTTGACAGGATATGACAACCCCGTGCCCTGCGGCAGACCACAGGCCTGGGTCAACATGACGGAGTGCTTCAATCTTACCAGAGACCTTACAATAGCGAGACAGGTAACTGCCGGGGCCGCTCCATACGTTTGCACTGCAGTGCAGTGTGACAGGCCCAGCGTGACCCAGATACAGATAACGGCGGTCGCACACTCAGCTGGGAGGCTGACAATAGTGGAATAAGAGGCGATGATGGGCACTATTTCTTTCAATTTACTGACGTTTAGATAAAGATGATAAATAGTTTTATGAGTGTGATAAAAGGAGGAAAGACTATTGTAGTCTTCAAAAACCTCAACTTTGTCATGAGTTGGGTCGTAACGAATACCATACTTGATGGCCATCTCATCAAATATAATGGCACATAATCTTTCCTTCTCTGCCATGGCCTTTACTTTAATTTTGAACATATTCAGAATATTCTGACATAGACCCGGTTGTATGTGAACATTTTTCATGGACAAAGACAGAGTTCTGGGTGACGGAAGGTGGAAAACCTTTTGCAGTAAGCTGTAAGCTTTTCTACTCGCATGGTATATGGACAACGCAAAGCTTTTATCGGCAAAAGTCCAGCGGCGTGCTCCTTTGGATAATTTAGAAACCCTGATCTGGGTTAAGACAAAGCGGAGGGCATCTTTTGACAAATGCGGTTTGAGTATTTCTTCCAAAGACCTGCCATCTTCTGTAATTGTTTCACTTGGTGCAGATTCTTCCCGAGACTTCTAAAGCTTTTTCTTAAGGCGCCAGATCTTTGTTCTCTGCGCTGTAAACTTTTTTTCGTAAAGAGTTTTTAATTGTTTCTACCCTTTTGTCGGCATCGCCTGTATTTGGGTATCCATAGGTTCATTTTGTTGTGATGAGGATACGGGGGGAAGAGAAGGTTGAATGATGCGTGTAGGCAATGGTCGATTTCCAGTGAGTTTGGGGGGGGGGGGCGGATTTGGCACTTTGAAAATTGTTGGGACGGCGCCTTTCACCAATCGTTTTCTCGTTGTTGCTAGCTGTTGCGCTGAAACAGCATGGCTCAAAGTGCTCTGAACACAGAACATTTCTCTTGTGCAGTGCTTCAGCCGACTTCTTCTCTAGATAAGCCCTTCGTGTATTCACTACCCACTTCTTGCATCTGGAGAAGGAATGACAATATGCCTTGCCACAAAGATGTCACGCTCAATCTAATGGATAATATTTTCTTTTCTTTCATTGCATAGACATCCACTATGCTTCCTTTTCAGCCCAACTTACATATTAGATCCGAAAGACACTCCAGAATGTTAATCACAGTCATGCATACGTTAAAAAAACCTGTCAATTACAATTAATCTTTCAATCTAACAATAATCTTAAAACAACCAAAGCGCCATAATTTACGAGAATAAAATAGTTTTAATTTTTTAAAGTACATTCAAAGTAATCAAGGATACCTTAATTTTAAGTCAATGCCAATGCATTACCATCCCTGACCAACATTTGACAATAATTTTGTAACAAATTGGACAATAAATGTATGCTGACTCGATGCTTTTTAAAAAAAAAAAAAAAAGCCATGTAAAAGTTTATTACCTGACTGGGTCTAATGGAAAGGAGAAAAATGATAAATCCGGTCGTTTGTTCTTTGAATTAGTATAGTACATAGCAGAACACCATTTACAGTGTGTGTTCTTAGTGCTCGCCATTGTTACAACTACCGAGAATCGAGGAGCTTACACCATTATACGGTATAACCAGAGACCTTATATAGCGAGACATGTAACTGTGGCTGGATCCGCGTATCTGGGTCAGGTATCCGTGTTGGCATTAACGGCGGTAACAGAAGACAAGTCTTTATTCTCGGCAAGAAGCTTACATTGTTATACCGTATGTTGGTGTAAGCTCCTCGATTCTCGGTAGTTGTAACAATGGCGAGCACTAAGAAAACACACTGTAAATGGTGTTCTGCTATGTACTGTACTAATTCAAAGAACAAACGACCGGATTTATCATTTTTCTCCTTTCCATTAGACCCAGTCAGGTAATAAACTTTTACATGGCTTTTATTATTTTTTTTAAAAAGCATCGAGTCAGCATACATTTATTGTCCAATTTGTTACAAAATTATTGTCAAATGTTGGTCAGGGATTGTAATGCCTTGGCATTGACTTAAAGTTAAGGTATCCTTGATAGTTTGAATGTACTTTAAAAAATTTATACTATTTTATTCTCGTAAATTATGACGCTTTGGTTGTTTTAAGATTATTGTTAGATTGAAAGATTAATTGTAATTGACAGATTTTTTTAACGTATGCATGACAGTGATTAACATTCTGGAGTGTCTTTCGGATCTAATATGTAAGTTGGGCTGAAAAGGAAGCATAGTGGATGTCTATGCAATGAAAGAAAAGAAAATATTATCCATTAGATTGAGCGTGACATCTTTGTGGCGAGGCATATTGTCATTCCTTCTCCAGATGCAAGAAGTGGGTAGTGAATACACGAAGGGCTGATCTAGAGGAGAAGTCGTCTGAGCACTGCACAAGAGAAATGTTCTGTGTTCAGAGCACTTTGAGCCATGCTGTTTCAGCGCAACAGCAACAACGAGAAAACGATTGGTGAAAGGCGCCGTCCCAACAATTTTCAAAGTGCCAATTCCACCCCCCAAACTCACTGGAAATCGACCATTGCCTACTCGCATCATTCAACCTTCTCCTCCCCCCGTATCCTCATCACAAACAAAATGAACCTGGGTCCCAAAATACAGGCGATGCCGACAAAAGGGTAGAAACAATTAAAAACTCTTTGCGAAAAAAGCTTACAGCGCAGAGAACAAAGATCTGGCGCCTTAAGAAAAAGCTTCAGAAGTC
The DNA here is from genome assembly GCA_963931925.1 of Onchidella celtica. NCBI lineage: Eukaryota > Metazoa > Mollusca > Gastropoda > Systellommatophora > Onchidiidae > Onchidella > Onchidella celtica. The sequence continues at coordinate 16,315,180 of OZ007573.1, read as the reverse complement.
TCGGGAAGAATCTGCACCAAGTGAAACAATTACAGAAGATGGCAGGTCTTTGGAAGAAATACTCAAACCGCATTTGTCAAAAGATGCCCTCCGCTTTGTCTTAACCCAGATCAGGGTTTCTAAATTATCCAAAGGAGCACGCCGCTGGACTTTTGCCGATAAAAGCTTTGCGTTGTCCATACACCATGCGAGTAGAAAAGCTTACAGCTTACTGCAAAAGGTTTTCCACCTTCCGTCACCCAGAACTCTGTCTTTGTCCATGAAAAATGTTCACATACAACTGGGTCTATGTCAGAATATTCTGAATATGTTCAAAATTAAAGTAAAGGCCATGGCAGAGAAGGAAAGATTATGTGCCATTATATTTGATGAGATGGCCATCAAGTATGGTATTCGTTACGACCCAACTCATGACAAAGTTGAGGGTTTTGAAGACTACGGTATTTGGGGTCGGTCTCAGAAGCAAGCTAACCAGGCGCTCGTTGTGATGGTCAGAGGAATTTACACCAAATGGAAACAGCCTTTCACCTATGTCCTATCACATAATTCAGTAAGATCGAACATACTGGAGCTGATACTGCTGGATGCCGTGGAGCAACTGTTACAGCTGGGACTGATTCCTAAGGTGATGATTTGTGACCAAGGGACCAACAATAGAGCTGTTGTGAAAAAGTTGGGAGTTACAAATGACAAGCCTTTCTTTTGTGTGCAGGGCACAAGATTTTTGTCATGTACGACCCTCCACACTTGATGAAAAATATTCGAAACAATCTGAAGAAAAGTGGCTTTTCCATGCAAGGACGGAGTGTATGGTGGGAGCACATCGTTAAATTTTTTGAAATGGACTCTTCGATGCCTATCAGGATGGCCCAAAAACTGACGAAGAGACATATAGAAGTACCTGCTTTTGCACACCTTCGTGTCAGCCTTGCTGTGCAGGTCTTAAGCCATACAGTAGCTGCTGGCATATCAACTATGGTTACCCTCAAGGCCTTACCTTTCGAAGCACTGGCAACAGCAGAGTTCGTGGAACAGTGGGATAGACTGTTCAATTGCTTCAACAGCAGGAGCCTTCACAGCAAAGCCAATATGAATCATGCCGTCACACGCAAGTCTGGCCATTCAAAGTATTTAGAAGATTGTCTAAAATGGCTTGATGGCATCACATGTAAAGGGTCTACACACCCCTCCCTGGAGGGATGGAAGTTATCTATCAGCTGTCTCTTGCAGTTGTGGGAAGATCTTAAAACCAACTTCTCTTTCAGTTTCCTCCTTACACATCGCCTCAACCAGGATTGTCTGGAGAATTTATTCTCTGTCATTCGAGGAAAGGGTGGGCATCGATTTAATCCGAATGTCACAGAATTCAGATCATCACTTCGACAGACAATGGTAGATTCACTGCTTGTGACAGGAGAGAGGAAGAACTGTAAAGATGACATTGATGCCTTTTTGTTCAGTCTGGAGAACGTTGAACCAACAGGTGGCACCAAAGCGATTAGGTCAAGACTGCAGCAAGATGTACCCAGAGTGCTCCAGGCTGTCATGAAAAAAGCGCCAGACGTTCCATTATTTTCAGACAAGGAAGAAAACATTCTTGCCTACATTGCAGGCTACATCATTTCAAAAATTGACACTGTCATCTGCGATAACTGTAGGGGTCAGCTATCTGTAGACAAAGACATCACCAATCCAAGCCAGTTCATATGGTCCAAGAATTTTGACCAATGCCAGGAGGGTGGCTTGCGATTCCCTTCATCCAATTTCCAGGAATTTTTAAGATGTGCAGAAAAGGTATTCCGAACCGTTGCACCAGTCAGCCTTAACACTTCAGGATTGCGGTGCTCAATCGTTCGAAAGATTACAGAAGCAACATACGGAAACGAAACAGAAGAGGCTCTCCAATGTGACTCTTGTGATAAAACATTCCTGATTATCAATCTTTTTGTCAACATTCGACTGCATCATCTGATCAAATGTAAGCACCTGGAACAAATTCAGCTTAAGGTCAGGACAACGTGTGCAAAGAGGAAGGCAACAATCTTTGATAACAAGTAACAACTGAAAGAGGACATTCATTTATCGTTAGGATAACACACTTTTACTGAGTAAGTCAATCAATTAATATCAGTTCTTTTATAGCTGCTGCCCTCTCCTTCCCCAGTCCTATCCATAGTCTTTCCTCCTTTTATCACACTCATAAAACTATTTATCATCTTTATCTAAACGTCAGTAAATTGAAAGAAATAGTGCCCATCATCGCCTCTTATTCCACTATTGTCAGCCTCCCAGCTGACTGGGCGACCGCCGTTATCTGTATCTGGGTCACGCTGGGCCTGTCACACTGCACTGCAGTGCAAACGTATGGAGCGGCCCCGGCAGTTACCTGTCTCGCTATTGTAAGGTCTCTGGTATAACTGTCAGGGTTTAAGTGCTATAATTACCGTGCTGGGTCACGACTTGCAAGGAGTTGATTTTTCACGGTCTCGTTGATTATAACCAGCGTAATTTTGTCCTTGAACTGTTCTCGTGAACAGTTTGTTTTTGAAACACTTTTTCTTAGAGATGGAAAGAAAGTGGGGCGAGATAGAATAAATGGATAAGTTAGGAGTGACAGTGCAATTCTCGACCCCGTGATTTTGATGAACACTTAGAAGGGAAGAGAAGGGGTGAATAAGGATAGATAGTTTAAGACGCTTAGTCGCGTTCAGAAATTCGTACATAAAATGTAGAAAGCACGAGGGTTTAAAGATTTCAGTAATTGTTTTGACATTTTAAATTGACCTTGTCTGTTTTTAGTACAAGGCCGTGACCAACTCCCACGTAGAATATATTAATACTGCGAGATGAGCTCGCATGGATGCACCAATCAAATCTAGGGATTTGGACGGTAATTTGCAGGTGGCTGCACAGTATAAAAGCGTAGCCATACCTATGTCCATTACTCCATACAGAAAACTCCAATCTGTGCAGGCGTCGGCACGATTCTGCCTGAAGAATCATAATTCCGTTCGATTTCATGTCTAGTCCAATATAGACATTTGAGAGGAAGCCATATGCTTGAATGAGATATGCCCACTGCTATTGTCCACTGTTCCCTGGTTTTCTAACACCAGGGACCAAGCGTAAGTGTTTGTCCTTTGATGATTCAACAATGAACGAGGAGCTGAACATAATTTATCCAGTAGGACAGGATTGCCGCATATACTAGGAGTGCTACCCAAGAATGCAAGACAAAGATTTATATTGACTTGCAACTAGTATGAATGTTGGCATACACATCTGTGAATTGGGATTGATTTGTCTGGATGAGGCTGGGAATTGCCAGCCCATCCTAGAGTAGATCCAATAGACTTAACTACGTCAGTTTATATTGACGAGCTTGATCCATTATAAGCGGTAGGCACAAATAGCTGAGATGACATCGTCGCCAGAGACCATATTAGTATATTGATTGATAGATAGTAGGCAGACTATATCTGAGAGATATATAATTAGTACTTAAATTGTTAGTGAGTCAGAATTATCATAATATTATAGGAATCTAGAGAAGACTTCTAGTGACATATTATTGAATTTAGATTTGATGCTGCTGATGTTGTCTTTACTATGTAATAGATCTAGACCAAAATTGTTAGGGTAATTAATGTAATTAAATTTGTGGCCCTGCAGGTCTGTTTATGAAACTTATTCAGATTGTTCTTAGTGTGTGGCATGGTACGGAAGATTAAATATTAAATACCTCTCGATTTAAAATGCAGTCATAATACCATCATTGAGAAGACCCTCTTCATAACAGCTAGAGGGGACTTTAGTACCAGAACCCTAACACTGGAGGGCACTATCACCCAGTCCAGATTCGTAACAATAACAATGTAAGCTTCTTGCCGAGAATAAAGACTTGTCTTCTGTTACCGCCGTTAATGCCAACACGGATGCCTGACCCAGATACGCGGATCCAGCCACAGTTACCTGTCTCGCTGATCTTACTAAGACGAAGTATTTCGACTGGGCACAATCTCCAGTTCACGGTCAAAACATTCCTGATAGTGATAGATACATGTCCTTGGTTTACCGTAAAGCACGTTTACACTATACCAATAAAGATCCCATTTGGTTAAGAGTGTGCAAACTGCATGCCATAGATGGTAAAGATTCCATGTAGAAATAAACGTATACATGTCATGGTATTTGCACTTGGGGATCTTTAGAAACGTGAAACCCAATCAGTCAGTGGTGTGTATATAGATCTATACGGACCTACTCTGGCTATCAGAGAGAAGGGTACCAAAATAGTGTCCCTTTGGGAAAACAGAACCATATAGACAGTGGCGGACCTACAATTTTGGGACCCTGAAGCTTGAACTGTTATGGGGGCCCTTCGAAACCAGCAGCAATAGGGCAACATCTGAGCTTTACTCATGATCAAAAGCTTCTTCGGGGCCCCTCCGGGATTTGGGACTCTGAAGCACAAGCTTCATTGGTTTCATAGTAGATCCGCCACTGCACAAAGAGCTTACAGAATATCCATTAAGATTCCCTAAGGGTCAAAGAATCCAGTTTGTCTATGATACGATGACCGTGCAATGAAAGCTTGTCCAGCATGGAAATAAAAATAAAAAAGACCCAGAATAGCAATTACCTTACGGAATGACTGTTTGGGCCATGTCTCCAAACTGGGTTGTGTTTGGTAACTAAATTTTGGGGGAAATGCACGGGTTTGGACTGTGGTTTTCGAAGTTCCGAGAAACAGTCCTCCCCTTGAGATCCCTGTTCTCCTCAATTCCTCTTCCAGGTATAAGGTGACTGTTTCAGGAGGATCACTGCTGTTCGCCAAAGAAAAATTCCCCTTCCATTTTTGTTTCAGGCGGATCACTGCTGTTGGCCAAAGAGAAATTCCTCTTCCATTTTGACCAGACATCTGATAATTTCTTCACCATTATACTTTTACAGTGAATTACTTACAAAAGTTATGATATTATTAATTTATTTTTGTTTATCAAATATTAATGCAATCAAATGAAAAAAAGAAATCCTTATTTCAGTAGCTCATAAAATGTCAATTTGATTTCATTACACCGTTTACTGAGTGCATTTTTATCCATTTTGGAGTCCCTCCCTCATTACCGCAGCGACCAAGTTTCGCGATTTGGCGGAAGTGATATCTCTCTATAAATGCACAGTCTCTGCCGAAACTCAATGCCGTGACGTCACCATTCCAAATAGTTGGCCAACCAAATTAAGGTTACAGAGTGCCTGATCTAGGTATAGTACGTACAGAGACATCGCTTAGCTTTGGTCTGTGTCACTGTGAACTTCATTGCAGATGAAAGTGTTTGATTTAGACCCCTGTTAGCTTAGATCTGAAGATGAAACGAGCCCCCCTGTAAAGGGAATGTATTGGAATGGACAGGGGAAGCAAGTGAAAACAGAAGTCACGGCTGGTGAAGACTTTTTTTTTTTTCCAAAGGGGGGGGGGGGGGCGTAGAAGGCAAAACGTAAAGAATGTACTCACTTTGTCCAAAATTCGTGACAACTGAGCAAATTAATTGGTGGAACAGAAAAAGATTAAAGGTCAACAAAATAAACTAAGGAGGGTCGGGGCCGGGTAACAAAAAAACGGCCCAGGTGTCCAATGGCAAACTGGCAAGCCAAAAGGTACAGTAGAGGCGTTAACAGCGGCACGTTAAGCAAATATGGAAGAAGAACAGTAACAGGAGTAAGTCCCCGGCAAGTTAACATTGTCTCCGTCATGCTGGTTATGTTGGTAGCTAGGTAGATAAACATGTCCCCGGGGCTCAAGTTTCATGTTCGTTATTGGCTGGAGGTGAAATTGAGCTGCAAGGAAGGTGAAAGGGGAGGGAGATGTATGGATGGGTGGATGGATGGATGAGTGGAAGGATTGATGGATGGATGGATGGATGGATAGATAGAGGGGGGGGTGGATGGATGGGTGGATAGATGGATAGACAGACAGATGGATTGATGGACAGCTAGCGTAGACGCCATCCCAATGGGATTCCGACTTAAATTCCCCCGCACCAGGGTCTAGCTTTCTATCTACTGGGGCACTGCATTGGCAGTCTGGAAATCATATTGATATCCCCTTTCGACTCTGTCCCCGGTCGATGGCAATGCTGTCTAAAAACTTCGGCCCAGTACAGATGTGTGGAGTGACGAGCTGAGAACAACTATGCAAGTATTGATTGTTTTCATAACTATCTGTCACATTGATCTCATCCCAGCCATTAAACCCAGTGAGACTATGGAAACAGTGTTTCCCACGTTAAGTAGGTAAACAAAGACAGCAAGAGCTGACTTGAGCACTCGATTACATCAAATAACAAGAGAGAGAGAGAGAGAGAGAGAGAGAGAGAGAGAGAGAGAGAGAGAGAGAGAGAGAGAGAGAGAGAGAGAGAGAGAGAGAGAGAGAGAGAAAGAGAGAGAGAGAGATAGAGATACATTACACAGCGGGGTGTTGTCTATTTAGTCTTAAAAACAAACAAAAGTGTACCAAACAGTTTAGTTAGCAGCCTTGGTCCATAGAACAGGTTTAGGGAGTGAAACAGGTACGTGTTATTCTGTTTGAAGATGGCATTGATGATGGCCACGCTCTGCAGCTTATGTTACTGTAACAATTGAAGGGCTTAGGCCAGTAGTTCCCGTAGTCCCAGGCCCAGTGGCGGATCTACTATGAAACTAATGAAGTTTAAGCTTCAAGGCCCTAATCCCGGAAGGGGCCCTGGAGAAACTTCTTTTAATAGGTGAATTTTGGATGCTGCCCTATTGAAGGGGCCCCAAAACAGTTCAAGCTTCAGGGTCCCAAAAATGTAGGCTCGCCGCTGCCCAGGCCACATTTCTCTCTGCCATCCCAGGTTTCCAAAGACCTCCCTCCCTCCACCCCCCCCCCCCCCGGCCCCATTTGAATTGTCGTCGAATTTTTTCATCATTTTACTTTTACTGTGGTAATTTCTGAATACCCCCCCCCCCCCCCAACCAACTGAGATTTTTGTAGATCTGAATTTCTTCCCATGGGAACCAAGTGCTTTTCGTTTGAGAATCACTGGTTTAGTTCTATACCACGCCCAGATCCAACTGGACTCCGAAACAAAGAGCAGTAAAGATCAGTGAGTATACTACTGTCCCCTGTGCAAAGCACATTAATCCAGGACTGCCATTACAACGGTGAAACACCTTAGAAGAGCTGAAATGTCCTGTCACATCAAAGAATTTAGAGGTAACGTTATCCCTACAGTCTTTGGTCACACCATGACACGGAAAACACTTTGTTTCAGTTTCGGCTTTTGTGTGTGTGTGTGTGTTTGTGTAATTTTACACACCATGTGGACTCAAGTCTTTCGATTGTTTTTTTGATTGGGGACATTTTCGAAATACTTCCCAAGAACCTTGCTGCAGCCTCTTTCATCATTAAATATAAATCCAACCCGCAGCACATCATTCTGCCACCGACGCTCTTGGGGTGTGTGGTGTTATTATTGTTTTGTGTAGAACTAAGCACTTTGATTGTTTCTTGATTGGAGTCATTTTCAAAATCTTGAACCTTGAGACAATCTCATCATCATTTAAAGTACATCAAGCTGCATCATTCTGTCGTCAGTAATGCCCTGGGGATATAAGGAGCTGCTCGGAATTTTGTTTTCTCATTTGGGCTTTATTCATGTTTTTTTTTTTTCGTTGACTGGCTATGGAACAAAAACCTGGCCACTTCAATCAAAACAGATCAATGCGAGCTGTGCCGTGTTGTACTTGGAGATGGCTGTATGACTGCTCCCAAATTCGTGGCGTAATTATGAATTATGGGGCGCGACAATGGTTATTGACCGAGTTCGCCTTGATGTCTGCATGTGCAAGGGAAATAGGGAATGTTATGTAATAATTATGGCGATTACACCCCTTTTGAGCGAGGTGTTAGGTAAGTGGAAGGACACAAACTGATTGAAGGGCAAGTTGAGAGGAGTGGGTAGGTAGATAGGTAGGTAGGTGGGTGGTAAATAGATAGGTAAATAGACAAAAAGGCAGACAGACTAGGTAGGAACACAGACAGGTAGATATGTACGAGCCCATGTGAGTAGAAAAGTACTTGGCTGGGCAGGCAGGCAGGCAGGTATGTAGGTAGTTAAGTAGGAAGCCAGACAGATAGGCAAACAGTGACAAATAGACCAGTTTCAGGCTATTCCCATCCACTGGAAGATAAGGTAAACAACGAAGACAGCGTGCGTGATCTTATGTCAGTGTAGGACACTCTCTGACAACATCGGGTTCATTATGCAATCTCTGACACAAAGTAAACAAGGCATGACAGTCCAATCTCTACCACGTAACGTTGCCACATGACGGCTGAGACTGAATGCATAGTACACTACCAGGACATCGTTTTGATAATGAGGTTCTTGACATGGGGACGTGTGGAAAGCAGTTTCCCATAACTGTCAATGTAGGGAATCGGTGGGAACTGGCAGGTTAATTGAGTAAGTAGATAATCTGGTGATAGTGTAGTCCGGATCAAAGCTGAAAGTCTTTTGACGTAAATGCTGCAAATTGGACCACTTGGACAGAAATGACTACCACTATGTCGCATACCACAGGAGACTTTCACGAATATAACATGTACAATGGACAAAAACAAAAGCTATTTTTCCACCATTCGAATGTTTCAGTTCCATATCTCAGTCGCAAAAAAAAGACAAATGCTTTTCACAGGTATTTTCCATGTACTGAAACAACTGCCATCAGCTGGGGAAGATCTGAATCAATATTTCATACACATTTCCATGCCGTCTCGCCTCAACGCCCTCCTGTTAACGAAAAACAATCCACCCTAGGACGTGAAATCAAGTATCGTTTCTTTTCATACGGGCGGAGTAGACATTTAATTTGGGAAAACACAGAATTAATATTGTACTGTTACACTAGCAGTAACTTGTAGAGATAGGCGTCAAAATTTTGTCACATTCATCAATTACTGGAGGCATAATGTGCCAAATGTGTAAAGAATGAACAGTCGAAACATAAAATTTTGACAAGGAATATGAACCATCACTGGACACATTTCAAGTTTAATTTTAACTCGACAGAAATTGCCAACGGTAGAATTATTCAAATTATCACAGTGTTGACATCTCGCAAAATCTCCGTTAGGAAATTGGCATGGCGAAGATTTTCATTAACTGATTGTCTGAATTTGAGTTTTATGACGTGCCAGCTCGAAAATCCATACTGTACCGTGCACGATTTATTGACGATGTGTATTTCAAGAGTATGAAAGCGTGTAGTGGGCCGATTTATTTTTAAACTGACAAATCTACATTTATATTATAGAAACAGAAATATTGCCTCAAATGCGACAAAACACATAGATCTAAGTAACAACGGTGGAGCCTCAGACAAAGTACGATACAGTACGGTATTGCCCAAGTTAACAATCAGACAGTGGCGGATCTACTAAGAAACTAAGGAAGCTTAAGCTTCAGAGCCCCCAGTCCCGGAGTGACCCTGAAGAAACTTTTTTTTAACGAGTGAATTTTGTATGTTGCCTGTTGTTGCTGGTGGCGAAGGGGCCCCATAACAGTTCAAGCTTCAGGGTCACCAAAATTTAGGTCCGCCGCTGTACTCAGATCAAAGTTAACTGCCCATTAACAGAATGAAATTAACAAATGCACATGAGATGTCCACTTGACAAATCTGTCCCACGGGAAATACAACGACTCATCGAGAAAGAAGCGTGGACAAATCAAAGGCCGCTGTTGTTATCGGTGACCTCGTGCTGTTTTCACGCGCAGTCATTTTGTATGTGACATTGAAGTTCCTGGATGATTTCAATTTGTTTCCTATTTGTGTCGTAAATGTTGACGGCCAAATAGTTCATTGCATTAAGTGTAGCAAGAACAACAGTTCTGAAAATGTGAAGACTTGCCAGCCTGCGCTCGTGTCTTCCTCTACATCTGTGCATAGAAAAAATGTTTTGTGCCAAATTGGTGCAGACTTTTCAACGTATCTTCATCCCTTTTCTCTCCTCCTTTATTTTGTCATTATTTTACCTCCCGCCTCCCCCTCCTTGCAAAAGGTGCATTTCATTCTAAAAGGAAAGACTTAAAACTCATTTACTGAACTAACAGAATGAAATAAAGAATGCTACCTGTTTGTACAGGATATATTCACACCAAGATGAATTCAGTATAATTATGAGCAAGGAAACATTACACAAACATCAAAACAGGATGTAGGGTTACTAAAAAAAACAATTTGTAATCTAAAGACATCGAAAGTACTGGTTGCACTGTTGCTGTCTGTTTTGCCAGCTGTACCCCGTGCCTGACCTTCTTTAGGTCACTGAGTAGCCTTGTGGTTCGCTTCATTACATCAGCATTAATTATAGAACGCCACGTGACATAGTTCACGCAGGTGGATGGAGACTTTCCCGGTAGTTCATTAAATTTGTCATTTGACACAGTCGCCGTTAATTGGTTTAATCACGCGGGATAACACATTTATCACCTCTACCTCTCTCTGTCTCTCTCTCTCTCTCTCTCTCTCTCACTCACTCTCTCTCGCTCTCTCTCTCTCTCTCTCTCTCTCTCTCTCTCTCTCTCTCTCTCTCTCTCTCTCTCTGGTTTCCTTCTTTCATTCTCTCTCCCTCTCTTCGTCTCTCTCTCTCTTATTGCACCGACTTCCTCCGCAAGAGCTTAGTATTCTACATGTAATACAGAATAATACAAGTAATGCAAAATATTTCAGAATAAGGACTCATGCTGCTATTGTATTCAGGACTTGCGTTACGATTATGCATCAAGTGCCTGTCAGAACCCCATAAAAACATGTTGCAAAACTTTAAAGTCACCTTTGTCACCTTTTTTTAAAATTTTTCAAGTGCTATGGCAAGGCAAGGTTTTGAACCTTTACAGTTCGCAGCCCCACCCGAGAGGACTAAAAACGAAAAGTTCAGTTCAGAGAACGGCCAACCAAAAACCAGTCAAAACTTTCCTAATAAGTTCCCTTCTTTGGGTAATGTTCAGCACTCCGATAGACTAATTATATTATTGTTTGAAGTCCTTGTTTTAGGAGGATCGCTGCTATTAGTATCTACACCTGCACCTCTTGTTTTTGATTTGTCTTTCCTTTTGTTTCCTCTATTTTTTTCTTGTGTCTAGCCGTTTTCTGCCCACTACTTCTGCCCACTACTTCTGCCCACAACTTCTGCCCACTACTTCTGCCCACTACTTCTGCCCACTACTTCTGCCCACAACTTCTGCCCACAACTTCTGCCCACTACTTCTGCCCACTACTTCTGCCCACAACTTCTGCACACAACTTCTGCACACAACTTCTGCCCACAACTTCTGCCCACAACTTCTGCACACAACTTCTGCCCACTACTTCTGCCCACAACTTCTGCCCACAACTTCTGCCCACTACTTCTGCCCACAACTTCTGCCCACTACTTCTGCCCACAACTTCTGCACACAACTTCTGCACACAACTTCTGCCCACTACTTCTGCCCACAACTTCTGCCCACTACTTCTGCCCACAACTTCTGCCCACTACTTCTGCCCACAACTTCTGCCCACAACTTCTGCCCACTACTTCTGCCCACAACTTCTGCCCACTACTTCTGCCCACTACTTCTGCCCACTACTTCTGCCCACAACTTCTGCCCACAACTTCTGCCCACTACTTCTGCCCACAACTTCTGCCCACTACTTCTGCCCACAACTTCTGCCCACTACTTCTGCCCACAACTTCTGCCCACTACTTCTGCCCACTACTTCTGCCCACAACTTCTGCCCACTACTTCTGCCCACAACTTCTGCCCACAACTTCTGCCCACTACTTCTGCCCACAACTTCTGCCCACTACTTCTGCCCACAACTTCTGCCCACAACTTCTGCCCACTACTTCTGCCCACAACTTCTGCCCACAACTTCTGCCCACTACTTCTGCCCACAACTTCTGCCCACAACTTCTGCCCACTACTTCTGCCCACAACTTCTGCCCACAACTTCTGCCCACTACTTCTGCCCACTACTTCTGCCCACAACTTCCGCTTCCTCTTTTTCTTCTCCTGCATCTTTTTCTACCCCTCCTTCAGTATTGTTCTTCTTTGTCATCTTCTTTTTCTTCTGGTTAACCCTCAAACCCTCAAACCCTCAAACCCTCAAACCCTCAAACCCTCAAACCCTCAAACCCTCAAACCCTCAAACCCTCAAAAGGGCCGTTGGTTCTGGCGCCTAAAGTCAGATAAAAGCCAGCCTTCGTTATGTTTGTTGCTACATAAATTAAACATTTCATAACTACTGCCAAACACCATGTACCATAATTAGATCTATCCTTTATTGTGCTCATACATTACCGCACAAGAGCTAAAGGAAAGCCATCCAGTGACATCCCACTCACAATCCATCTGTTACACAAACACCCACAATTTGCCAATGGAATGTGGTGTCTCTTGCCTGATAAGCAGCTCTCGTCCCATGGTATTCTTTTGCTGCATTGTCCTCCGTAACTCCGTTTAGGATGCTTTGAGCCCCCAACCATGACTATATACTGTGTGTAGTCTACTTTTTGCAGTGAGTAATGACGGACATCTGGTCAATGTGACAAAACAACCCGGGCAACGAGCTAAACAGATCCGTTTCATAACAGCCGCATTAAGTGGGCATTCATTCCTTACTGAGGTCAACAATTCCCTCTCCAAGACTCCCAGTGGCGGATCTACTGTGAAACTAATGAAGTTTAAGCTTCAAGGGTCTTTAATCCAGGAGGGGGCGCTGATGAAACTTGTTTTATTGAATGAATTTTGGATGTTGACCTAGTGTTGTTCGCTGCCAAGGGGCCCAATAACAGTTCAAGTTTCAGAGTACCAAAAATGTAGGTCCCCCACTGAAGACCTCGGTAAAAAACCTGAACATTCTACCGTTGGCACTACATCAAATAGATCTGCTATGGAATAACAAAGAACAGTGGGTATTCGTTCTGTGTTGAGCTAAATTATCCATTTCCATGACTCGAACAGAGAATTCCCAATTCTACCGTTGGTATAACATCTGGTGGATCTATCAAGGCATAATAACAGAGAAGATGTTCCTATTTAGAAGCGACAAAGAACTTGAAAGGGCGGGTTCACGAATACAAGGGCAAGACTTTTCACGCATGTTTGACACGCGTTAGGATGGGATACCAAATGGCCTATGTTTACTAATACTCTGAAGTAATATTATGAAGAAGTTCGGGTTCCAGACTAAAGCATCTCTGACGTACCCCACACAAAAAAGCGGAATAAATAAACCGTGCATGGATAATGGCCACGAACTGAGCATGAAGACAAGGTGGTATACGGTACCAGAAAGACACATAATAGACAAGTATTAAGTAATCTGTCAGGTGACAATAAAAGGCCCACCTGACCATTTCATCATAACCACCGTGTTTGGCACCGACTAACTGAGATGTTAGTACACACGGAGAGCCCTATAATATAGCAGACAAACTGATGTAAACGACCTTTGGAAATGATACTTAGACTTGTTAACTGAGGTGTCACAAGTGAGAAAACCGGCTTAAATAATGAACTGCTCACAGGAGAGGGTGCTTGCTATACAGGTCATTGAACTGTATGTATGTAATTATTACATTTTTTACGTCCAATGCCTAATAGAAAATTGCATGGCCCTTGTTTATAAGAAATGAATCGTGTTACAAGTACGTACGTCCCCAAAATTTTCTGCGCTAAGGGTACGTATTTTAAAGCCTTTTGTGACCCCCGTAACAAGGCAGCGTTGACTTTCACATCTGCGCGTCCTTTTCACAGAAACACTGATGGTATTAATTTTATGTTGAGTACAGTATTAGAGGTCTTGAAAACCCTTTAACATAAGCTTTGAAATAATGGAGTGGTGCAATAAGTTCCCCTTCCCACGGCTAGTTTCTATGTGGCGTCCAGACAGAGACCAACACTCGACAATGAACGAACTCCGAGTAAGTGTATTGAAATGTGTATAGTTTTATGATCGAACGTCAGTGTAATGACTTTGATCAAGGACGCCAATGCCCTGAACTACAATAAAAACAGTCGTACAGGCCATGCGAACAGGACAAAATGGGCGGTGTAACTCTCCAGGGAGGCCGACAATAATCATATAAACTCAGTGGGTGTCTGGGTGAATCATTTTTATGTTAACGTTCAACGAGGGACAAAAACTAGATTATAACCAACCACACTGATAGAAAGGCAAAGAATGATTTACCAAAACTGTAATATTTATGCAAGTGAAAAAAACAAACTATTTAATATTTAAATATAGTTGCAGCTAACGGGCTATCAAAATGCTTATTAATACAGCAGTGCAGAAGGCATTAATATAATAATTTTCAAAAATACAATATTTTAAAAAGCAATTACAATAGTGATATCTTTAGAAAATGATTCAAAACTCAAGCAACTTACCTTTGATATCAATCCTTGTTGCCATGATTTAAATAACAATAAAGAAATTAAATGCACATCGTTCGAACAGGACTTGCGCTCACTACCTTGCAAATGATATGGATGCCAAAGAGAGAAGACACTTTACTAACTATATCAAACTTGTCCTTTTTCTTCATCATTAAAACACAGAAAGTTATTATGATATTGATAAATTGAATTTTCCAGTCTAGACTGGCGTCCAGTTATTATAAATGTAACAAAAGTTCTGGTAAGCAAGCGCTACATAATCATGTATGGCACTTTATCAATCTGGCCTGTATGCCAAAGAACAAGGTCGGCTTTTCCATCATGCACCACAAAGATCTTCGGACAAATCATCTCCTCGCCAATCGGTTCTCTGCATTTCACATCTCATCGACACAATTCTAAAAGGCCTCTCTGCCAAATGCTTTATTTTTTGCCTCTGTCAAGTGTTCATATGCGACGAAGTTGAAATTCTTAGGACGTATCATTATTTCGTGGTTGGACGCTCATAAGCAACCAATTTCGCATTCTTGTCGCATTGCCTCGCCCGTGAAACCTTGAAGACGCTGCAATGAATGTTGTTGTCTAAACAGCGTGAAGATGGCAAGGCAGGGCGATTAACCTTCAAATTGGGACACATATGGCGAGTGACAAGGTCGAGGATTCCCATCTCTTTGCATAGGGCCGCTCTATGCAAACCTCCGGGGTTGGCTTGTTCCTGGCCGAGGTTAGGGCCTACGTTTGACTAAGGACGAGCCTGGATGGACATCAGCTATCTGGAGATGTCACTTTTTCTCGCCATCCCCGCCTATTAATTAATTCTCCTTCATTGACACACAGTGACATCTGTTAGGTCTAGACACACGCAGTTTCACGCGTGTTGGCATGGACCCTGCATCTTACACTATTCGTTTCAAATAAGTCAAACCAGGTACATAAATACGCACATTGTACCAATAGACTTAACAATAACATCCTGTATGCGTTCACATGCATAAAATGTATTCATTTCTGGTCTTCCAAATCACTTAATGTTACCGCTGGATTAATTGGTTCAGTCACATGGGATAACATCTCTCTCTCTCTCTCTCTCTCTCTCTCTCTCTCTCTCTCTCTCTCTCTCTCTCTCTCTCTCTCTCTCTCTCTCTCTCTCTCTTACTCCTTTTCTGGACTACTGTGAGATGTAACTATCAGAAATCGTCTTCAGAAATTAGCATCTACATGGCAGAATAAGCCACGAGAGAAGCTGTCAGTCAAAGTGAAAGTGAATATTCTAGCTGCTAAGACCGTCTGTAAAGACGCTAAAGGCCATATATCTACATGGCATCCAAAACCACCACGTACGTTGGACAATGCGCTGACTATAAGCTGTGTGAAGGCAGGGGGGCGTAAGAGTCACCACACTGTCCAAATTTACACATTCCACACAAACCTACACAAGCTGACTCCTTCAAAATAAGAACATGTGTATTTAATAAACATGTATCCAAGAATACATCTCTCCTGAAATGGAAATGTCGCTGTGTGTAAGTTGTTGCGTGGTCGACGCCTTCAAACAGTGGACAGAACAGAAAAAGAGTATGGGACTCCAGAAATGGCCTGGCGCTTAAATGACAAGGTTCCCCGCATTCCAAGGCGTCGGTCTGCGACACTGAGGTCCTTTTTCAGACAACCAATATGTAACCACTTAAGTTGATCTGGTGAAGGTCAGAATTATGTTCGTTGCTTAATGCATGTAAGTTCGAATTACTATGGGTATGGATGAACCATCTCTGACGCTGCGTAATCTTCGCAAAACGCATGACTTTGGTGGTGATGGTGTGTCATGGTGATTAAATGGCCTTTAAAACAACAGAAAAATCATTCATCGCGGCTTAGGCTCGATTTTGGCCATTTTCAGCCCCCTTAGCCTAGCGTAAGACCATTAGAATGATGGATGTCCATGACAAGGCCTTGATGTCTTAAAACTTTTAAGTAACAAGTTGCATGGACTATCCGACATGCTTCACTAACTATGTAGGGCTCCTATATTCCATTTTTATATCTTTCAGCAACCTTTTAGTAGGGGAAAAATGTAAATGAATCAAAACTTCTAAATTCACTACCATAACTGAAAAGCTTATCTACTCTCCCCTGAGCACCCCCCCCCCTCCCCCATCCCCGCTTCAATGTACTTTTTTCTTTTCATACGCTGGGGTGGAACTCCCATCTCCTCTACCCCCCCCCCCCCGGGGTGAAAGAACTCCCATCTCCTCTACCCTTCCCCCCCCGGGGTGAAACAACTCCCATCTCCTCTACCCTTCCCCCCCCCCCGGGGTGAAACAACTCGCATCTCCTCTACCCCTCCCCCCCCCCCGGGGTGAAACAACTCCCATCTCCTCTACCCTTCCCCCCCCCGGGGTGAAACAACTCCCATCTCCTCTACCCCCCCCCCGGGGTGAAACAACTCCCATCTCCTCTACCCTTCCCCCCCCCCGGGGTGAAACAACTCCCATCTCCTCTACCCCCCCCCCTCGGGGTGAAACAACTTCCATCTCCTCTACCCCTCCCCCCCCCGGGGTGAAACAACTCCCATCTCCTCCCCCCCCCCTCCCCCCGGGTGAAACAACTCCCATCTCCTCTACCCCTCCCCGGCCCCCATCTCAAAGCCTAAGTCCTTTATAGGTGGGTCCCATACTTTACTCACGTCTACATTATCTTCGATTTAAAGCGCTATTCCTTGTCCTCATCCAAAGCCCGTAATTAGGAGACGAGAGACAATTGAAACGAGAAAGGAGACAGCGGCTATAATTGTTCTGTCTCCGGGAAATATTGTTGGTCAGGAGAAGACACAGAGGACGAGTGAAGTCACAAACATTAAAATTTGATCGGGGACAGAACAGGCAGGAAATGGTTACACCTTGATGTCCCTGGACTTGTCTGTCCTTCAAGTCCCATCACAAGGGTTCTCAAACTCCTTTTTATTTCCTTGTTCCGGACTCTAATTACTTGGGGGGGGGGGGGGGGGGGGACAGATGTCCTGGGAACTCAGAGAGCCATTGTATACGGGTTGCAAAGTGAATTAACTTCCTTCAGAGACTACTTACAAGGATTGCCAAAAACAGTGGCAGTGTAAAAGATGTCTGCTATTAAGATATCATAATAAACAATTGATTGATTGATTGATTGATTGATTGATGATTGATTGATTAAGTGTTTGAGTGAGTGAGTGAGTGAGTGAGTGAGTGAGTGAGTGAGTGAGTGAGTGAGTGAGTGAGTGAGTGAGTGAGTGGGTGAGTGAGTGAGTGAGTGAGTGAGTGAGTGAGTGAGTGAGTGAGTGGGTGAGTGAGTGAGTGAGTGAGTGAGTGATTTGACAACACAACCAGCTAAAAACACAGAACTGTTAATTTGTCATTATCAAGCAAAAAGTCGAAAGCACCCACCTCAATCTGCAGTTGACTTTTAACTTCCTATTCATGTCTACCCAATCACCTCCAAATAATATAATATTGTACAAAGTTTTAACGTGATAGCTCCACGATCCCCTCACGACCCCCAAATAACTCATCATGACTCATAGTTTGGGGTCGTGATTCACAAAGAATGAGAACCGCTGTCCTTGTGTTTTATGCCAAGGACAAGAGAAAATAATGATGGGATGCCCTGGCGTGTACTGACTTTTCTCCTCCTCCATTGATAACTTTATTAATGCCCTTGGCGTGAGAATGAAGAGACATGAAAATTGACGAAATTCTATAAACACCATAGAAAATGAGTGGGGTCCCAGCAAGGCTTAAAGTCGAGTCAAAATTTGGCAAAAATAAAAAGTTGTATGTAACAAAGCTTCGCGACGCGCGTGGTTTCCGTACATACTGCGCTTCGAAAATCCAAGTCTGGGCTCGCAGCTAAGTACTGGTATTTTACCATTCTACATTTTTTCATTTTGTTCAG
This sequence comes from Onchidella celtica, assembly GCA_963931925.1. Classification (NCBI taxonomy): domain Eukaryota; kingdom Metazoa; phylum Mollusca; class Gastropoda; order Systellommatophora; family Onchidiidae; genus Onchidella; species Onchidella celtica. Next base: position 16,296,782 of record OZ007573.1, on the reverse strand, counting down.
TTTTGTTATTGGTTCAATTTTCTATCCTGTCACTTTTTTTTTTTTTCCTGATGAAGATCGATCGATCGAAAGCGTGACGTGTCTTCCCTTTTCCTTAGCGTTGTATTGTATCGTTTCTGTATTATTTCTTATGCGAGGTTTTGCTACATGCAACTTTTTCTTTGTGCCATGTTTTGACTTCTCCCGTGAAAAGGCAGTGCAAACCTATGAGTATGACACAGCCTATCTCTCATGGTTACTAAAACTATTGTATGTTAATATAATATAAGCAGGCTGTGGTTGCAGTTAGCAGTTAGCTAAGAGATTATTAATTTCAGTAAGTATAATTATTAATTGCTTTTTTTTTTTGTGTTCATACATTCATTTCCTTTGCCCGCTGGTTGGAAAACGCACACGGCTTAGAGGGAACATTGGTGGCGAGTACCGTCATGAAAGGACAACTTAGACACTATGACTTGTTATTAAATCACCCATCCATCCTTTTTTTTTTTTTTTTTGTCTTTCTGACGCGCCCTTGCTCTCCTGGGGTCAATGGTCAGATTGATTTTCACGTCATTAACCCCTTGCGCGTCACTAATTCGCTCTTTTGTACGATCAGACTGTGTCACAGCTCTAAAGTTTAAACTCAGTGAAGATAAATAACAGAAGAATGTTGTTAAGCGCACGTCTTTGTTGTGTTTGTACGCATTGAGGCGCATGTTTGTTTCCTGCACAGACACGCTCATGAGGTT